>BMAV01010166.1:15947-35365 GCA_019973955.1 Trichonephila inaurata madagascariensis
ACAAATACAATAGAAATCTGAATTCCTGAGGATTTCAACAACCTTCCCCCCTCCTTTTTTTTTAAAGACTTTTGCTTTCTTCTCTCTTTCAAAACTTTGTGATGCAGAAAATTAGCCGCTTCTTGCAAAAACAACGTCCTCGAGCTACAGTCGTCAAAGAAAGGGAAGGCAGAGAAAACACTTTTTTGGTTTTGTTTTTCCATGAGCTCTTTAAAAGAAACACCTCCGGGAAAGAGAGAGCAGGAGAGAGAGAGGGCGGGGGAGAGTTTTAGTTGCAATGACCTTGAGGCTTCGAAAGATAGAACAATGCCGTCTTAAGCGAGTGCGATAAAGAGCTCCTTTGTGTTGCCGCCGCTGAGTGGACTGGGGTTCGCGGAAGACACTCTAAGAAATGAGGAAGAGATTGTTTTCTTGGAGATGAGTAAAGAGCGGCTGAGGCTATCTTCACGAAATGGTAAAGAATAAAAACCAATTTACTATTATTTTCCAAACAGAAAAATTATTTTATATCAATTACATCCAGTGGCGCACACAAACATTTTTCAAGGGGGATGGGGGTCCAGGGTCGAAAGTCCAGCATTCTCGTATCATACTTCAATACGCCGCCAAATTAGGGATTGCAATACTGGGATACCGAATACCGGTATTTTGAGAGATTTGTACAATTTTGAAATACCGGTATACACAAGTTTAAATACCGGTTTTTCGGTATTTACCAGAAAATTTTTTTTCCTTAAAATTGTCTCTACTATATGTTCAGGGATCACCAACATAGAAAAATAGCATACGTTTTTGTTTTTATGTCTCCCTAACGGGCGAAATTAATTAAACTGTGAATACAAAGTTGTACCGTTCAGTCAAGAGAAGTGATATAATATGTGAATCATCCAAAGAGGCGGACCAAAAATATCCTGTTACAGCTCAGAGCGATACTGCACACGCTCAGGATTCGTACACTGATATTCATATCTGTGAAAACAAGGTCATAACTGTGAAGAAAGTGCGTAATATTTTGATATTTTTTTTAATTGGTGTGTTATTCACACTGTATTTGCATATCATATACTTTAGGTTTTAAAATATTTTTTATATTATATATATATATACTTATAAATAATAATCCATAATAATGAATGAGAATAACTTTAAAGAACATAAAAAATCAGTTGATAATACTTCGGTTTGGTTTCATTATTTATATGATGAAAAGAATATCGTGGCACAATGTAAGAAATGCTCTAGTGTTATTAAAGTGAATGGAGGAAGTACAAACGGGGACTCCGTACACATTTAAAAACGAAACATAATATACAAAATTTTTAAAAAGGAAAAAATCTAATTGTGATGAAGATACAAATTTTAGTACACTTTCTAAGCCCAAGCCATCAGGGATTTTAGATTATTTTGAAAAAAAAAAAGCTAATTTGGATGGAATTATTGCACAAAATTACGTTCCAGGCTTAATGACAGTGCAATTGATGCATGGTTTTTTTAAGATCACATTTCAAAAATTTGTACTAGTATCACAGACTGAATAGCGATATTTACACTGTTTTGTGCTTTAAATAAGATGTCCCTTTACTTTTTTGTGAGCGCTCTTTGTATACTGTTATAAAATTTATAAGTTACAAATTATTTTTTGTGATATTTACACTCTAATAAAACTGGCAAATATAAAACAAAAAAACACCTACGTTTTCGTGATTTTTCTAAAATTTATAATACCGGTATTAAAACCGGTATCCCGGTATTAAGATCTAGAAAATACCGAAGACCGGTATTGAATTTTTGGTCCGATATTGCAATCCCTACGCCAAACATAATCTTTTTGGTTTGGGAACAAAGAACATGAAAAAATAAATTGTTGAATTAATAGTTAGCATTAATTAATAAAATAAATTGTTAATAACAAGTACTTTCTTAAATTTTACGTACTATATACATAGGATTAATATAAACCAAAAAGAAAATCAAAGGATATGGGGGGGGGCACACCCATGGATCCCCGCCTTTTCCATGCGCCACTGATTACATCCAATAATATTTTTTTTAACTCAGTTTTGAAACGACACTGTACAAGAAAAGTAACCTTTTTGCGAATGAACAGCTGATTTATTCTAACACGATTTAGTATCCCTTATTATTACGTGAAAGGAGCAAGAATAAAAGTGCAAATCTGGGAAGTCACTTCTTAAAGATTAATCCAAGCGTAAAACGCGTCCCTAAATTTTAAAGAGGACTGAAGATTTGCTTACTTAAGCACCATAAGAACATAAAGGGCTTGCAAACAAAATAAATAACGAGATCTGGTAAAAATTCTATAACGAAAAATAATTCGGAAGGCAAATAATTTTCTCAAAATGTCATAGTTGGAAGAAAATCTTTATTCGATATGATAGAGGTTCCTAGTAAAGATAGCAGTATTAATTCGTCCCGCCAAGTACGCGTACCGTGGGAGGGGGGAGGCAACTCCCATTGATTAACATATTTTCAATTTTTATCATAGAGATTATACCTCGGAACTGTGTGTACGCCACTGCATCCCGCCTTAAGTAAATTCATTTACTATCAAGTAAACAATTAATTATTTAATATTATATTTCCGGTGTTTTTAATTTAGTTTGATCTCTCGAGATATGTATAAGTTCCTAATTTTATTTTATGTATTAATTGAATTTTATTTGATTGTGCGCTTATTCACGTGGCGGTTTTGAAATTACACAAAGGCTAGTGGCAAAGTGCCTCATAACTTATTAATTTAAGCATGGTTGAATTTAATTTTAATTTTAAATGAATAAATATATTATGTTAAACGTAAAAAAAAATGTGTAAGACGTATAAATGATAATAAATAATATTCTTATTAGTTATTAAAGGATTTACTCGTTACTTCCTTTTTTTCTATGACCTAGAAAAAATGGAAGTAACGAGTGAATCCTTTAGTAACTAAAAAGAATATTATTTATTCTATCAAAATTTACAAAAATCTGAAAATATCACAAAATGGACTTAACCATATTAACTTCTGAGTAGGGATTGCAATATCAGACCAAAAGTTGACTACCGGTATTCAGTATTTTTTAGTTCTTAATACCGGGATACCGGTTTTAACACCGGTAGAGAGAAGAAAGTTTAAAAAAAGAAGGAAAAGACAGACGTTTCTTTGTTTTATTTACCAGTTTTATTAGAGTGCAAATATCACAAAAAATAATGTGTAATATAAAGAATCACAAAAAAAGTAAAGGAACATCTTATTCATTTGTATCGCAAAAAAGTGTGTGAATATCACTATTCAGTCTGTGGTTTTTATCATATAAATAATGTGAAACCAAACCGAGAGAGAGAGAGAAGTATTATCAACTGATTTTTTTATGTTCTTTAAAGTTATTCTTATCCACATTATTATGGGTTATTACTTATGAGTATATGCATTATAAATCTCAAAAATAGTATGAACCCCTCAAAGTATAATATGCAAATACAATGTGAATAACAATTCATCAATTTAAAAAATATTGAAATTTTTCGCACTATCTTCACAAATACAATCTTGTTTTCACAGATACGAATATCAAACAACGAAACCTGCGCGTGTGCAATATCGCTCTGAGATGTAATAGAATAGTTTTGGTCTGCATCCTTGGATGATTTACATATTTTTTAACTTCTCTTAATTATACAATGCAACTTTGTATTCACAGTCTAATTAATTTCGCCCGTTAGGGAGACATAAAAACAAAAACGTATACTATTTTGCTATGTTGGTGATCCTTGAACATATAATGGAGACCATTTTAAAAATTTCTAGTTAATACCGAAAAAACGGTATCTAAACTTGTGAATACCGGTATTACAAAATTGTACAAATGGCTCAAAATACCGGTATTCGGTATCCCGGTGTACCGGTATTGCAATCCCTACTTCTGAGCGACTCAAATGCTAAACATGTAAACTTTAGGTACATAAATGTAAATGCACATATCTAAAAACTTATTCAGTTGATTTTTTATCAAACTTTTTACGCGAATCTTAGAATTAAATAAAGAATTTTTTATAAAAATAGATTTTGGATAACATGGAACGCGCATTCTCTCTTTTTTTTAATTGCACAAATCTCTCCTTTTTTTTTTCTTTCTTTTTTTTCAAGGAACATATCTTCGGTGTAAAAGAAAAACAATTAGGCGTACTATGTTCCAATTTCAAAAAAATGAGAAAAATTTTCAACTATGTGATTGCTGTTTAGTTTTAATTAATTGATTTTTTCTTGTGCAAAATGTGTTCCGAATTTTGTTTTTATTAAACTTTTACATCAAATGGAATTTTAACTTTACATATTAAGGCTTTTGTGTGTAGCAAGTCCGAGCGTAATGTTAATCTTTATTTCCACCAAACTTTTCAAATCAAGTTTATTCTACTTATTTCAATGTAATATTGTACAAAAAAAAAACGGGGGGGGGATAGAAAATATTTAACCGTCTATTAAAAAAATTATTTTAATTTTTAATATACATTTATGTTTGTTTGAATGATCTTTTGAATATTTAACACTTTGACTCATTGAATGGAACGTGGCCCTAGATTCTAGCGTAATTACTGATGGGTACATTCACCCTTCCTATCTTCTTAGAAACAGTTTTTCTCCTCAGTGCTGTCAATGAATAGAAATGCAAAGGGTATTTTATTAAATAGTATTAAATAGTATATTAATTGCTTTTTCCATGCTTTATTATAATGGAACGTTGTAATCGATAAATCTGTTTATAAAATTTTAAAATATTCAATATAATAGCAATTTTTTCCTTTAACACGAAAAAGTTCATTTAACCTTACGGCATGGAAGACGAAATTAGGAATCTATTTTATATGAGAAATAATGAATCGAATGAGATGAAAATGATAAGCATAATAAAAATATGCTGCTCTATAGTACACAACTGTCAGAATATAACATTAAAAGTCGAGCCGTTTTCTATCTGAAAAAATATTCCGATTTTGGGTCTTATTCTCTATCATTATGCGATGACTACCTTAAAAGTATACAAGTACAACTTGAAAATAAAAAAGAAGATGTGTAAATTGACCAAACTATTATGTACATTTTTGAACAAATTATAGTGTTGCGTTTATCATGCTGAAATATTTCTTAATAAAAAATATATTTGTAAAATTATCCATTCGAAGACTAACATTATAAAATTTGTTTAAGATAAAAAGAGAATTTAATTAAATATATCGTGTGGTCATAAATAAATTAATTAAAAAAAATCGTTTGGTAGCAATATATTTAAAAAATAACAGAAGTAGAATGGAAACATCCGGTTTGCTATTGTGTACGTTGCCTGATGACGTGGACGAGAAATTTAACGTAAAAAAAAGGCGTGAAAGGCGAAAATAAATATGAAAATAAATATGGTTTGGGAAAAAAGTGAATAAATATTTTTTGTTCTAATAAAGAAGTCTCATCATACGTTACACATAAAATGTTGTTAAAACAGTACAACACATTAAATTAAAATGGAATAATAAAAAAAGAGGGTTCATATTTATATATTTATTAATCATAACAAAACGTTGCACAAAATGTAGCAATTAGAATACATTCAACATTTTTTTTAAAAAAAATATAAACATTTCCTAAAAATAACGTTATATATTACACGTATTATTGTATATGTATGGGTGTTATAACGCGTGTAAAAATATGACCTACACGAAGAAAACATTGGTCTTAGCTTAGTCAGTATTATAGTAATATAGTAAAATTATACGTAAGCACATTTGTTGGAGCAAAATAAACACAATTAAAGTAAGAGAATTGCAATTAAGTAAATAAGTAAGTAATACTCAACTAAAGTTCATTTTCACAACAACTTGTTCACCATTGTGCAATGAAAGTAAATACAGTTGTCGTGTATTCTCAATTACTTTCCACAAAGCTTCTCAAATCAAACACAATTATCTCGATTATCACTACAAACAAACACAGTCCGTCGTGTTAAAAATTCTCCCGAGAAACTCTATTCTTGGTACTGCAAACCACGCGCTATACGTAGGTTTATTACCGAAGGAATTCAATTTCCTTAACCCCCAAAACAGTCCAGCGCTCCGCGCTTTCAAAAACAAGGGCCACCTTTAACCCCTAACCGTCCTGCCCGAGGATTAATCCCCTTCTCCCTACAAAATAGCAACCCCTCCCCCGCAGATGTGAGAATTTCGCCAACTCTTAAAGAATCTACCGCCAAACAGTATAGTCAGACACTACAATAGTACCCCCAGATACATGAATAATAATAAATATTTCTGAAGAGCAACAAGGGAGAAAAAAATCCATGCGCTCTCGTCCCTCGTTCAAATCCTAACAAATCAACCCTCAGGGTTTATGATCCCAGTAGGAGAGGCAAGAGTCAATTGGCTCACATCCTCAGAATTACACCAAGGCAAAAGATACCAAATGATGTTTGTGATGAATTAAAACAATTACATATTATTTTATTAATATTAGTATTTTCAGTAAGATTTTCGAATGTAAGCAATCGTCAAAAAAACAAATTGAATGATGGCCTAAATTCACGGTAGTCATATGATAAACGCAATCAGTGATTTATCATATGATAAACGCAATCAACTAATGTTTAACTTGTTCTTTTTATAAAATTTAGGCAAAATTTCAAATTGAATAATTGAGCAACGTTGTTTAAGAGTATTAAGATACCTCAAAAGGTTTTCAAAACTATATATATATATATATTTTATACATGTGTGTGTACTTTTAATTCAATTACATTTTGTATTTACCTTTGTATTTCATTTTTTTTTTTTTTTTGTCGACTTATATATACTTTTTGGAAGAAAGTTTCTACAAAAAACAAAAGTTGGCAACAGTGAAGTGCGAGAATGGGCTAAATTCATGTGACGTCATAGCCACATGATAATGACAAAACACGTGTTTCTAGGCAATCAGTTCAAAAACTCATGTGACGTCATTGTCACTCGATAAAAACAATCATGTGTTTCCAGGTAATCAGTTCATGTGCTGAAACTTTTTCTTAATAAATATATAAGTATATGAAATGCATTTTATTTAAAAATACAGGCATTAAATAAGATTTTTTTTTCATTTCAAAAATTTTTTGAAGAAACTTTTTTTATAACACTTAAGCATCTTTACCTAATTATGAAATTTGAAATTTTATCTAAGTTTTACAAACAAAACAAGTACAAGTAGTTTAATGTCTATTTTGAATTCACTGGAGGATACATTTGTCTTTATAATGTGACCGTCATGAATTTAACTCATTGATTTAAACTTATGTGGCTATGACGTCACATTGATTTAGTCCATAAAATTAACTCAAATGTTTATGCTTCAATGAGAAAGTTCTACAAACCACATAAAAATCGATAAACAAAGTTCAGTAAATTTTTTTAAAAAAATGACCAGAAACGTTCCAAAATCCCAAGCAAATAAAAAGAAAAATGAAGAAATAGGGATGAAATATACTATTCCTTGATCTCTGAAAGACGAAATTAGAGCTTGCAAGAGAGAAACGTGTGCGATTCCTCAATGAAAAGCAGATATTTCAAAATCCGGATCTTAGTGATAACATTACCAGCAAAATGAAGATATATGATCCTTAATAGCCATTCCTGAATTTATGACATGGTAAGGCTTAAGACTTGATGGGACATTCTCGGAGGAAACTCACTTATCAGATCGACCCAAATTAACCAAACAGAAAAAGGATTCAATTTATTTTTCGTGGAATTTTAAAAATTGTTGGTGATTCTCTGAATCGTATTCTCTTTCAAAAATCTGCGGTTCTGAGAAGACGTTGAGGAAACTTGTGTGTGAGGGCATTCGAACTCACGTGATGCTCATTCGATTCCGAGGAAGCATGTGTTTTCATTCGATTCGTTTGAAGCTACGATGCGGGTGATTTCATTGAGTCGATAAACGCCAATTAGAAGGGGACCTCGTGATGTGATTTCTTTGAATCGGTGCCAAAGGGGTCATATTTGCAATTTCCTCTGGATGATCGACCGAATGCGGCCGACGTCACGTAGACAAGATCGAATGAACGGTTCAATTTCCGTTTCAGAACCGTTAAGAAAGTTGGTCAATGCCACAAACGGGACCGCTGGAAGAAATTGAGCTTCTGCTTGTGTAACTCTTAATATCGTTCTTGGAAGTTTAATATGATGGTAACTTTGCAATTTGGATAATAATTTCACAGATGTTCTTACATCCTGAATGATCTTATTTGTCTTACATATTTTTTATTTGCTTATCTACACACGAAGGACCTTTCTGTCACTTTCATTCAAGGCATCGATGCATGTTTTTCAGGGAGTTTTGTTTTCTCTCGACTGTCTGAATTAGAATTCTTTTTCATATATCTTTTCTTTTAATTCGAATTCCTACACTTTCTCTTCTGACACAATTCTATCATTTCTAGAATTTTCTTTTCAAGAGGTACAATAGAGAGAGAAACCCCTAAGAAACCCCCCCCCCTCCCGTCTAGAATAACTTATTTTGATCACGCGAAATAATCCATTTAAGTTCGTTTGCTAAAAATGACTTTTTTGACCCTTTTTATCATAATCTCTCAAATATACATCACAATTTTACCTGATTTTTTTTCTGCAATACATAATTTTCTACCTTTTCGAATTAGTTTTAACTCTTGTGAACGTCTTATATTTGTAATACTTTTAAGTTCAAAACAGTTTTTTTGAGTTTATTTTACTTCTTGAAAATTTAATCTTTGTACTTAAAAAAAAGGAAAATTCTTCCATATTTTTATATTTTTAATACACTCTATTTAAGAAAACAGTTACCCTTGAAGTACAATGGTAAATACTTCGCTCGTACACGAATTTATTTGAAATTTGAACAAATCCGTCATCATTTATCTCATGTGACGTCATAATCACATATAAGATGTAATCACGTGTTTCCAGCCAATCAGCTCATATGGCTCACTTTTGTCAATTTTTGCTTTCTACAAAAACACACATTTTTACAACTCTAACGCATATAAGCACAAAAAAAAAAAAACAAAAACAAAAACAAAATCCACTCGCTATGTGTTTTATATATTGAGGGTGAATGCTGTAACAAAACACTGAAAACAAGTAATATAAAAAAAAATTTAAGTCAATTCCTACTTAGATCAACAAAGAAAAATTTTATTTTAGCTACTTTTTATTAAATAGTTACAATTAATATAAATATGTATATACATAGGACATTAAGTGGTAATTAATTTTTATTAATTATCATTAAAGTATCGTATTGTCATCCAAAACAATCGTGTATATAAAATTTCAGTTCAACTGAATGCTTCAAAACTTGAGAAAAAAAAACCTTTTTCAAGTTTTGACTCAAGTCACCAAAATGGTCGCTAAGTCGCCAAAACTGATGCCAACGTGGGTGTGTGTATTTGTAATTCTTTAAATAATTAGTTTTAATCAATAAATATTTATTTATTATAATTAGATTATTATATTGCCATCCAAAATAATCATGTATATAAAATTTCAGCTCAATTAAACAATTTAAAATGTGTTTTATTAACGATTGAAAATTCCACCAAGATAAATAAATAAATAAATAAATATATAGAGAGTGTGACCTAATAGTGTAGGAATTGAATGAAAAATACATATTTGTCTCAACACTAATGCATATAAGTACGAAAAATCCACTCGCTACGTGCTGTACATATTGCGAGTGAATGCTGTAACAAAACACTGAAAATTGTATGGAACATCATGTATTTCTGTTTTTTACGGATTTCTATATCGAGAACGCTTACTTGAAGTGTGGATTGAGTTTTTGTGCGGCATCCATGACTTCTAGGAAATTGGCGTGTTTTGGCATCGCCAAGGTGACCGTCTGAATCTCGTTCTTGTCTCCTCCAATCCACAAAGAGTAGTGGACCATCGTGTGCTTGGGATCCTCTAAGGCAGAACGCACCCCTTCTGAAATTGAAATGATAATTAGGATAATGAAGTGCATCTCAAACTAATTATGACTTCTTATAATGACAAAGGTAACGCAATAACAAATTCTTGATGGCTTACTCCAGGGATCGGTAAAGTTCCGAGAGAGAGAGGAGTCAAGTCACGATCAAAACTTTCGTATCCCAATCATAAAAATTATTAGGTTAGGGAAAAATAAATCCATTATTTTTTCGGTAGGTAGCTGTAGTGTCGATATCTCGTGAAGCATCGATCAAACAATTTCAAATTTATGCTCGTTGTCAAGATGACATTTCACAATAAAAAAATTCTTTTGCTGTTTTTTGTTTGGTCCATTCAGTTGTGAGTTACAGGGTGTTAAAAATGGAAGTCAACAAAGAGAAAATTCGGTTCTTTTTACAGTTTTTCTTTGATAAAGGCGAAAATGCAAGCCAAAGGACTGAAATTGCGAATGGTGTTTATGGTGCCGATACTGTAACAGTTAATTACGTGCAATTTTGGTTTCGTCGATTCCGTTCAGGTATTTTTGATTTTAAAGTTGCACCTCGCACAGGCAGGCCCGTCATCGAAAACATCGATAAAATCACAGAAATAATCGAAATTGACCCGCATGTTAGAGTCGTAGTATCGCCAAGGAATTAAAAATCGACCATAAAACAGTTTTAAGCCATTTGCGCAAATTTGGATTCAAAAAGAAGCTCCATGTTTGGGTGCACACCAATTAACACCAAAAGACATGATGGATCCAATTTCCATCTGCAAAGCCTTGACCAAACGGAATTAAATCGACCCATTTCTTAAACGGATGGTGACTGGGGATGAGAAATGGGTCACATACGACAAAATTGTGCGAAAACGATCGTGGTCAAAGTGCGCTGAAGCAGCTCAAACGGTGGCCAAACCATAACTAACGGCCAGGAAGGTTCTACTGTGTATTTGGTGGGACTGGAGAGGAATCATTTATTAGGAGTTGCTTCCGCGCGGGCAAACACTAAATTCAGATATCAACTGTAAACAACTGGACCGTTTGAATGTATCGATTGACCAGAAATGGCCAACAGAAGAGGTGCTATGTTCCATCAGGACAACGCCAGAACACATACTTCTGTAGTAACTCGTCATAACCTCTGGGAGCTTGGTTGGGAAGTTTTAATGCCTCCACCATATAGTCCGGACCTGGCACCAAGTGATTACCACCTTTTTCTCGCATTGCAAAACTTCCTGAGTGATAAGAAATTGGGATCAGGAGAAGATTGTGAAAATCGATTACTAGATGTTTTCGCCAATAAGAGCCAAGACTTCTATGAGAGAGGCATTATGAAGCCACCTTTAAAATGGCAAAAGATTATACAGCCAAACGGTGTATATTTGACCCAAATCGGACAATTGGAAGCATGTTAAATAAAGTCTTGATTTCCATGCAAAAATAATGGATTTCTTTTCCCCCAACCTAATATAGTTTTTATAATACTTAAATTACATTTTACACACAAAGTAACATTTCCAGTTCTTCAAAAGCTAAGAGCTATCGAAGATATTTCTATTTCTATGGTTTAGGGCAAGAACAACCGTTGCCAATACAACATAATATGGGAAATTAAGCTTCCAAGCTTCGTGAAAAAATTTCCATAATTATCTCGGAAACTCTTTATTTTGAAGTTTCATGTTTTAATTAAAAATGGAAATTTTCTCTGGTTGTTCTTTCATGTAAAATTCCTTTCAATGTTCTTTTTTATTAATTTTTAAGCATGCCATAAAATATACAATGCCCTTTTGTATCTTCTGTTGGGGGAATTAAGTTATGTCTTGCCCGTTCATGAATGCTTCCAAACTCTTGTATGCAAATAAGTAAATGTTGTTGTAAATCGCTTTGAAGAGCTTTTTTCCAATCCATTGGTTCTTTACTGTTTTAAAACTAATTATAATATTTTCACTGATGCACAATAATCTTTCTAAAACTTAATACAGAATTTAAAGAATTTAATAAAGAATTAAAACTGTCAGATGTTTAAATGTATATGTAAATACATATGAATTTTAAACAGATAATTATAAAGATAAAAGAGAAAGAAAAACAGTTTTTTTCAAACAGTAATCTTAAATGCAACCTCTATCGGTATTCATAGTATTGGTAATTATCGCAAGAATTCTGAAATCTGACCATAGCAGAATACTCTTAGTTCTATTTAACATCGAGTTAATATATTCCACGGAAGAAAAAAAAGAAAACAACTCGGATAAATTACCATCCTCACAAGCTTCTCAATATAGAGTAGCACTTGAATGTTTGAATGATTTGCTTGAAAACTGGATAGAAACGCATTAGTCTTCAGCGTTCCGTGTCAATAAAATATTTTGAATTTTTTTACAGAAATCTCCAGAATTTTGGTCATGGTTAAGTGCTGAAATACCTCTTGTGGTTTCTCAGGCACTTGATTCAGCTTTGACAGAGTTGAGAGTTCCCGAAAAAACAAAATTCTACTAACTATCCTCTTAGACAGCAGCTTTCTTAAAATGTAAATAAATTAGTAGAAACTTAAATGAGTGTTGTGGCAAAAAAGAAATTTTATATATTTATTTATAAAAATAAGTAAATGAGAGAGAGAAAAAGTACTTGAAGAACAATGTCAAAAAATATAAAAACATAAACCCATCAACTAACTCGCTGATTTTCCACTTTTTTATTCGAAATTAAAAACATATACTTTCTCTCCCTCTCTGTATATTTTATATCTATCAATATACAGAGAAAAACGTTTAACGCGTAAACGCTTAAGATGAAATATCGGTTAATACGGAGTAATACAACGCTCTCGACAAACTATTATGTATTTTCATGGACTTTCTTTCTCTTAATACGAAACGAAAATCGCTTAACACGAAAATATTTCGCTCCTGGAATGAACAAATTGCTGAAAACATCAGCAGGATTGGACTATCCTACTGTATCATCGAAAGAATTCGTTGCAGTATATGATGATAATGTTTGTATAGCTCCAATTATGGCGGACAAAGACATTTTTTAGAGTTTGTTCAAAGAGCTAAGAAATATCGTTGATGCAGATTTCGAAGATGAAAATGAAATGAATAGTGCAGCTCCTGTTCTCACGTCATCCGAAATGTGGAATATCATGAAATGTATGCGCAGTTATTTGGACGCTCATTCCAAAGGTAAAATCAATAACAAATTGGACAACATCGAAGAATTTGTTGACAATTTGATGCTAAAAAAGACAATGGAGAAAAAAAATATCAGATTTTTTTCTAAGAACTTGACAGGTGTTTTGTTTTTTAAAAAAACTTGAAAATTTTGTATTATATTTCATTAAATTCTTGCGGATGTTTTTGTTTCGTTGATTTTTATTAAATACATGCATATATCAGCCTTTCATTCTTTCAGTGGGTCGATAAATTAGTACCAAGCTTGCTTGGGAACTTAACACTCGGGGTTTCGCGTCAGACTGACCACCTGATCAGAATATCTGTTCATGCACCTCAGAGCCCAAGGTCACGTATACTGATATGGGCACAGTATGTCTAGGTCCTCATGGGCTTTTACGCCTCTGAGTTAAGTCTTACATGCATATATACATATATATGTGAATAAAATGTACCTAAATAAACTTAATTTTATTGAATATATGTCAGGGTGTTTTTGTTTTCTGCAATAACCTTCAATGCGAAATTCTTTTAACATGAAAAGATATGTCAGTACCCTCAGTTTTGTGTTCAGATTTTCACTGTATAAATTATATTATTTTGTTACAGGTGTTGTCATTTGTATATTTTAAATGGTTCTGTTAAATAACAATAAGCAAAAAAAAAAAAATTAAGTAATGTAATAAAACAAATTGAAATATACAGTCGAAACTCTATATAACGAACCCCTATAATGCGAATTCTTTTATATAGCGAACTTTCTCCTGGGACCTTGAACATTTCTCGATTTTCTTCGTTCAATAACCTCCCTATAACGAAGTGCATTTGCTATATAACGAGCTTTTTCTTCTGTGATTCAATTTTTTTCTCCCTTTTTTTTAAGTTATTAGAAAAAAATTTCAAGTTATTCTCTTTTTAACACATTCTATGGTGGCGTACATCTTGAACTGGTTTTATTAGATCCTAACTCGCGCCGAGAGCAATAGAGTTCTGGACGTTTCACCCAAGCAGTGCAACCTTTAATTCCTTATTGCCCAATTCACTAGAAACATCTTCGATATAATATTTCACCCTCAGTGGAGTTGTCAAGGGTTATAATTATAAAATAATGTACATTTAATTTTACTTGTATGTTTTAAATTATATAAAAAATGTCCTTAAAATTCATTAATTTTAGGATAACATTATTTTCTTTATATTGAAAATATGGTGAATTCTTCGACGTTCTTTTTTCTTGTTTTCCTTGCAGTTTTTCTTTATTTTTTGATGGGTAAGATATATAAAATAAACATACGATAATTTTATATATAATTTCTTTTTTAATATATAGTGTTTATGAATTTAAAATTTGTTTTATGTGGTTTATATATAAAGAAAACTGAAAATGAACCTCTATATGACGAATTTTCCATTCACGAACTTTTCCCGGGATTTAGTGACTTCATTATATAAAGGTTCGACTGTATTTATTTTAATTCTATCTTTATAACATTATCTTTCGCTCACGATGCCATGGTTGCCGAGTGGTCATGTTCGCAAATTTATGGCTAGGGTTGCTTTCGTCCAGCCGTGTGTCCAGATTCCACTAAGAACTCACCACGAGGAAGGGTTAATGCACTTTGAATCTGTCGTGTCCTCATGTTGGTATGGTGTGAATGAGTGAGTGAATATTAACGTCGCACTGTTCAGTTACACGAGGGCTTTTGGCGACGGACTACGTCATTTTGAACCATGGTCAAGTGACGTGGACGACACCTGAGCTGGCATCCCCCTCTCCTAACTACCACACCACACCAACGGGAGGACGTTTCAGCTCCCGACAGATTTAGCATGCATCACTGGCCTACACGGTGGGTCTTTAGTGGTACTGGGCTCGAACTCGTGACAAAGCCAGCCACGATCCGATACCTATACCACTCGGCTACCGCGGCCATGGCATGGTGTGAAAATTTGGAGAGTAGCGTGACTGCACACTGGTCGATCTCGTCATTTGGTGGCGTCCTTCGAAATTACAAAACCCTCGTGTTGTTTATAAGTGCGACGGCTAAAAAACAATGTGTGTGTGTGAATCATTCAGTCGCATAAAAACTTTTGAACGTTTCACGAAAAACTGCGATCTTTTCCCTTCCTAACTTTTTTTACTTTTAAAAACTGCTTTAAAATAGCAAGACATGGAGAAAGGGTACTTAATTTCTATTAATATGTTTAAAAGATATTCAGTTGAACCCGTATTTTACGAAGTCACTATATCCCGAAAAAAGGTTCGCAATATGGAAAATTCGTTAAATAGAAATTCATATTTTAGTATACTTTAGAGACCCCATAAAACAAATTTTAAATTAAGAAACATTAGATATTGTTTTAAAAAAGTAATTATCTAAACTTTTTTTTTTTTTGAAAATCTATCTGTATTCATTTTATATATCTTATCAAAAAGAAATCTGATAGGAAAACAAGAAAAATAAACATTGTGTCGAGGAATACAGTGTATTTTAAACTTTAAAATACAATTTCATATTAAAATTGAAGAATTTTTTAACAACGCTTTCTAATTTTAAGACTACAAGTAATTCTAAATATACATTATTTTATAACCAGAAATTTTAAGCGTACACTACCATATGCGTCCTTAAATTTAATTACTGATAAAAAGTCTTACTTTTACTTGTGTGTGATTTTTTTTTATTTGAAAAATTACAGCAATTTCAATGATCTATGTGAGTTTGGAACCTGGTAAAACCAGTTTAAGGTCATCGATGCCCATAAAATGTGCTAAAAGAGAGAATAATTTGAAAAATATCCTGAAATATTTTAAAAATAGGGAGAAAAAAAATCGAAACGGAAGAGAAAAAGTTCGTCAAATATATAGTAAATGCATTTCACTATTTGTGTGTGTGGAGGTTATATATATATATTTTACGAAGAAAATAGTAAAATGTTCTTGGATCCAGGAAAAAGTTCTCAAAATAGAGGTTCGTTATATAGAGGTTCGACTGTGTATATAATTTTTTTTATTTTAAAAACGATGAACGATTACAGAAATTTTTTTTTTACAGGGTGCGTCAAAAAAACTCTGACAAATTTCTTGCCTCCTAGAATAGTTAGCAAATTTCCTTTTAATTGGAGTTTTCATGTTTCTTTACCTAACACTTTAATAATAAAATATTTTTAAATATATTTATTAGTTTTGACTTTGATTTATGTGTTTTTGATAATGTCGAGCAAAAGGTCTGCTATTTTAGAGTTGTTTCAGCAAGGAAAACGATTGTTCGTTCCAATAATAAAATATGTTCCAATATATATTTTAGTACTTTAATTTATGTGGTTTTAATACTGTCGAGCAAACAGTCTGCAGTTTCAGAATTGTTACAGCACGGGAAACTACAGTGTGAAGTCGTTCGTTTAATTAATGTACCTCTTCAAACAGTGTCTGATGCAATCTGCTGTTTCAAGGAGCTTGGCAATGATGGTCTACGTCCAGGAAGTGGGCGAAAACACACTGCAAACACTTCAAGGAATCGTAAGGCCATCGAAAAGCGAGTCCAGAGAAATCCGAGGTTTTCCATGAGACCGATCGCTCGTGACATGGGAATAAGTGACAGATCGGTGAGGCGAATAGCAAAAACGGAGCTTGGACTGAAGCCTTACAAGTTGCGAAAAGTTCAGCTTCACACTGAAAAAAACAAACTCGTACGGCTCCGAAGATGCCGAAAACTTTTGAGACGGGCCGCAAGTCAGTGCTGAAAGAGATTCCTTTTCACTGATGAGAAGCTCGTTACGGTTCAACAAGTTTATAACTCTCAAAACGATAAAATCTGGCGTGTGGACGCTCCAAGCACTTCAGCAATTGTTGAACATTGCAAGTAATCAAAGTCGGTCATGGTCTGGGGCGGAGTTTGCACAAGTGGCAAAACACCTTTAGTTTTTGTGAAAGAGGGCGTTAAAATCAATCAAAAAGTGTACCACAGGGACATTATTGAAGCTTCCGAGAGGCCAAAAGCACTTCGGAAATGCAAATTGTTCGT
The DNA here is from genome assembly GCA_019973955.1 of Trichonephila inaurata madagascariensis. Lineage (NCBI taxonomy): Eukaryota > Metazoa > Arthropoda > Arachnida > Araneae > Nephilidae > Trichonephila > Trichonephila inaurata. The sequence goes on from BMAV01010166.1 coordinate 33,116, forward strand.
TTCAACAAGAACTCTGCACCAGTTTGAAAGGCCAAAAAGACACAAGAGTGTTGCAAGGCGAATTTTCCAGACATATCATCTGAAGAATGAAAACCCTACCCACCGGCCTTCAATCCCATGGATTACAGTGCATGGACCCTTTTAGAGTTCAGGGCCTGCACTAAACCGCACAAAATTTTTTGGATTCTCTAAAGCAATCACTTCTGCAGGAATGGGGTATATTAAAGGTAAAAGACTTGAGGTCAATGGTTGAAAATTTCTGCAAGAGTTTGCGTCTCTGCATTGCTGCAAATGGCAGTCACTTCGAAACAAATTAAATTTATTTATTAGTACGAGTGTACTCTTATTATTATATTTGTTACATTTTGTTAATTTCTGAATTTCTGATTAGTTATATAAAAAATTGTTTGTCCGGGTTTTTTTGCCGCACCCTGTATAAAAATTTTATTCTTATTACTCTAGAATTCAAAATCATCATCAACTCCTTATCAAAATTAATTAAAATTTTTTATAATCTACCATCGTTTAATTTTAAAGTACCATTCAGTAGATTTGGAAGGGGTCAATTGAACAAGGGTTCAATAAATACAGATTAACAATTGCAAAAAATATCGAAAACGAATAAATGAAATTACACTCTAATAACATAAAAGATCGAATCAATGAAGAAGTAAATACGTATTAATACAAAATACACCATTAATTCGTAAGATTGTTATTGAAAGTCACTTTTTAATATGATATATTAATCCGTTTGAAATTCAATTCTAACCACTTAAAAGCTACATAATGCGATACTCTATTTTTCAAGCTTGAAGAAACAGTCTGCTTGTCATGACCCCCTTTGCAAAATACAATTCAATTTTTGTTTGTTTGCCCACTAAAAGAAAAATTTCATAATTTAATGATATTTGACATTTTCTTCTTTATAAAAAGACAAATATCACTCGTTTATAAATGTAAACCTCTTGAATTTTAACATCATGTGTACTCGTTCTTCGAAAGTTTTAAAGGTATGTAAGCACTGCATTCCATACAAAGCTTGTTTAAAACTAAGGTATTCTGTAATAAATTAAGGAAAAATAACATTTAAGCTGTATATAACAGGAAAATGTGATAATGGCACGTCAAACCTTTTATTAGGTGCTTGTTTAGTAGCACTCTAATAAATGCTCAGCGTGATGAGTTTTGAAAAAAATTCATGATTCAAACTTTATGAATAACTACTGGAAATTTTATTCTGCGTGTCCATTCGATACCGCGTCATCAAAGCAAGTAAAAAAAACGTTGTTTAAAAATGCCACGTTTCACAAAAAATACAGTTTCGTTACAGTTAAACATATGTACAATCGATAGAGGTACACAAGTAAAAATATAAAACTGAAATATAAATTATGAGGATCATTTTAAAAATTAAACAGTGATTATATATAAGTGCATTTATATAAAATAAGTTTAACATTTATTAGAATAGAATTTATGCGGATTATCTCACACCATGCCCTCTGTTTCGCTGATTCTGAAACAGCTGACAGGTGCAGCCATCTAATGAGGGAAAATCTCTACTAAAACAGTCCTTTACACTTTTATTTATAAGTATTATTCATGAGTCTAATACACAATCCATTCTATTTAGAAAGCATAAATACTCACCAGTGCCTTGGGTGTCGTGGGCGTGGGCCCTGCACTTCCTGTCGTATATGAAGGCCAAGCTTTTCATGTTGAGGGCCGGCATGACGTAGTAGTTGTCCAGTTCATTGCCATAAGTTCCTTGCCAGTCTTGATTCATGAGCAGATGAGTCATGGCACGTCCTTTTGTTGTTTCGGTGCCAGGTTCCTCGGCCGCGATCAAAGCCTGTGAAAAGACACATTTGCACTCTTATAATAAACAGTGTTACAATTGTTTTTCTTTGATTTTTGGTCCAACTAAATGTCAGGACTAAAAATTGGATTTTATCACATAATTTATATAGAAATATTGTCTTACCAAAGAAGTAAATAAAGGTACTTGCATATTATCGCAACAATCGTCAACTCTATTAATAACTCGCCAAGTTGACAATTCCGATTTCCTGTGGGTCGTACACGCTGAATTGGCAACCACTTGCTTCGTTTCACATAATGTCGCCAATAGGTAGCGATAATACGTAAGTACCCAAATAAATTAGTTTCATAGCAATGGTCGAACTCCGTCAAAGAAAAACAAACCACCTTCTCATCTTCTACGTATTTTAAATACTTAGACAACTT
>BMAV01010166.1:35682-67630 GCA_019973955.1 Trichonephila inaurata madagascariensis
CCAAAAGCCCTCGTGTAGCTGAACAATGTGACGTTAATATTCAATCAGTCAATCCTCCGAAATTATGTTAATTGAATTTCATACCGTTCATATAAATTTACTGTTTTAATCAGTGAACTAGAATCCGATCTCATGTGGTACCTAGTATACGGAAATGCTTACTGCACCTGCTTCATAAATTATGTTTTTTTGTGTGTGTGTGTGTGTGTGATTTATTCCACGTGGTTCACATAAAGGCGACACCAAATTTATGAATCCAAGAATCTTCAAAAAATTATAAACGAGATTATGTGTAGCAATTAAGTCTTTCCTGTTACGTTTCATGTTTTTATGATTTGTTTTAAAGTAAACGGGGTACCCGTGTCATTTAAAACATGATCATTAGAGCTTTGCGCAATATTACAAATGCTGTGGACCGGAAAATGTTTTGCCTTTCTTAAAAGTAAAACGTACTTTGCAAATTAAAGAATGATAGTTTGGTCACCTCCATTTCCCTTCATGGCAAAGATACCATCAGAAGCTTGTTGTAAGGTTTTTCATAATCATCAGTTTGAAAAGTTTATTTCTGAATAGATTTCAAGGAAGATTAGAGTAGCATTTTTTTTTAAATTACTAAATCCTATTTTACTTATGAGACTGCCGTAAATGACTTATTTTAAATATGCAGATATGAACCTTGAAATGTTTACAATTTCACGAAGGAAAATATTGACACAAATCCAGGAAGGAAACATACGAATAAATAGTTCATCACTCTGGAAACGAACTTGCTGATTTATGAAATGAGAGAGTTCATTCGCACAAAGCACCGCATTATTTTGAAAATAAATAATACAAGTAGAGATCGTTATTTATTGCAATATGACACTCGAGTAAGGTCAATATAGTACATCTCAGAGATGTCACAAAAATGTCACTGGAGCTTCCTTAAGGAGGACATTCAACGTTATATGTGACCTTCTTGTGTCTTCCAATTTGATACATGGGACATTTCCGTCACTTTTTGACGTCACGGTTACTCTATGGTTTGACGCGACATGTTTAAACTTTTTTTCCCTTGCAACGATTATTGATAAATTCAACCACATTGTAACTCTACAAGATTTCTTGAATGAGAAACGTTTGAAAACTTAGTACAAAGTAATGAATCTTATCCCCATCAGCATAAGTTCATTCTCATTCATTCTCTTTCGCCTTAAGATATCCGACTACGTTCGGAACTGCTGTTTTGCAAAAGCGTATAAATGGATAGTTTTTAAGATATTTAGTGTGACAAATTAGAATACGTGTATAAAATTGTTTTAAGAAGATTATAACAGTAAAGAAATTTTAAAATGCAATATTTTGGCAATAAATGAACATAGAATTACTTATTTTCAATACATTCTCTTTCTAAGTAAAATGCTTCTATAATAATTATATTTTGCTTATACATAGCTCAGACCTCCGTACAGAGTCTGAACCAGGATTTTTGAAATATATAATTTAGAAGTGAATTTATCCATAATTTATATAATACAACAGAGTGGAGAAATTTTAAGAAAAAAAACACCGATAATTATTTCAATTGGTAATAACTCTGAAAATAATGTGAATTTTTCAAAAATCCTAGTTCAGGCCCTCTGGAGAAATCTTTGTTTTATATGAGGGGGTTTGGGGCATAAGTCATGGCAAACGTATCATCACAAACGTATATGTGTCGTGTGGAAGTTCTGAAGGCATAGTGTGCATGCAAAACAACAGATGTCTCTGTGATAACTGGTAGTGGCGCAGCGAGGGCTGTGAAATCAGTCAGTTGGTGAGTGTCGTGCGAGATGGAAGTAATACGTGTTGAGCAGCGCGCTTACATCAAAATAGCCGTTCTCCGAGGGAGAAATGCGATGGAATGTCACAGTGAATTAGTGGAAGCCCTAGAGAATAATGCCCTACCATACTGTACAGTAACACGGAGGGTAGGAAAGTTTCAACAAGGACGTGTGTCAACCAGTGATGAGCAATGTGGTGCGGCAAATGCTGACGTTGATGGTATTTAGCGCTTCCCACATCATTGTGGTGACAGTAGCAGGGGACTACATTGAGGGTCTTTAGGCCCAGGTTTGTCATGTCAACTTTATGTGTAGTGTGTTGTCATTCTTTTGGACAAAAAAGGCTATATTGCCCTGTATTCCACCGTAATTAATTAGTGCGTTACGATATTTACGTGCTATTCATTGTCCACACTTGTAGTTAACACCTTATCCTTTCGTCTGTACATGTCACATTTTCCAACCGGACTAGTATCTTCAAGAAAAAAAAAATAGTTGTCATGACTTTTGCTCCAACCATCGTATAAGCAAAATATTATTATTATAGAAGCATTTTTCATCAAAAGATAACGTTTTGAAAATAGGTCATTCGAAGTTCATTGTTTGCTAAAATATATTGCATTTAAATAATTTTTATTCTAATAATATTCTTAAAACAATTTTATACATATATTCTTATCCAAGTGATACTAAATCAATAAATAATGGGTAATATCATGAAAATTACCCGTTTATACGCTTTTTTTAAATCACGGTTCTAAACGTAGTTGGATACATTAAGGAAGGAGGGTTAAATCTCATTTTATGAATGATACACGAATAATACTTCTTTTACAGATATTCTGTGTTCTTAATTTTTTTAGAAGAATTCTTTTATAATTTGCATGTAATAGATTCAACTTCTTCTCGTACCATACTCTGGTCACATCTACAAGTTTCAATTTTATTTATTTATTTATTGTCATTTTAAGAAAGAAAAGTTAACTATCATTCTGTGAATGATACATGGATAATACTCCTCTAACAGATATTGTGTGTGCTTATTTCCTTAGAAAAATTCTTTGATTTACAAATAAGAACGTGGGCTCGTTGGCTTAGGGGTAGCGTCACGCTTCGTAAGCCTAAGATTGTAAGTTCAATCTCGTCTGGAGTTGGTTGATTTTCTGGATATCAAAATCGTAGGCATGTTGTAGGATTCATGTAATGTGGCATTTAAAATATGCCTTGAGTATCAATTTGGCTTTGGTACTCTCGGCAAAATTAAATCACGGCAATATTTAGTATCTTATGAGAGTTTGAATTAAAATTAATTCAATTGTCAAAAATTGTTAGCGCGTGAATGAATATTAATGTCGCACTGTCCAGGTACAAGAGGGTATTTGGCGACGGACCTCGTTATTTTGAATTATGGTCAAGTGATAGGGACGACACCTGAGCTGGCACCCCTCTCCTAACTACCACACTACACCGAAGGGAGGACGTTTCAGCTGTCGACAGATTTAACGTGCATCGCTCCCTTACATGGCGGGTCTTTAGTGGTACTGGGCTCGAACTCGTGACATGCCAGCCACGATCCGATACCTTAACCACTAGGCTACCTTGGCCACAATTTTTAGCGAGAGCCGCCACTAAATGGTGCTACCATGAAGTGGCTCTCACATTTGGAAACTTGCTGAGACTGCAAAAGTTTAATTTCCAATACGCAGCCCAAAATAAAAATTAAAATTTTTTAGAAAAAAACAGTCAATAAAAAAAGGTTAAAGATTTAAAAATAATGTTATGGAATCGTTAAAACAACCATAATCGTACGAAATTCGTTGCATTAAGTATAAAAAAAACTTGTTTCTCTTTTAATATTTTCACTGAGAAACATATGTGAGGCGATGCCTCGCATTACTTAAGATAATTTTGAAAACAATAAATAATTGTATTGATGAAAAAATTCTAATTTTCCTGAATAAATGTTTTTTAGCTCCAAGTTTACCTTTTTTTAAAAAAAAAGTTCGCAAACTTCGAACTTAGTTTCGGTATCGAAGCTCTAAAAAGTTACCCTTTGCAGAATTTCTAAATCCTAGTTAGTGTCTTGAACTGAAGAATCCATATTGATGTGTGTGTGTGTGTGTGTGCAGATCATCAGACATAACTAGTTTGTTGAAAAGGTTAGAGTTCACACTTGCAAACATGTCTAGGTTTCCCATGTCAAGATTTTAGCGGAATAAATGTAATACCTTAAATCTAATTTAGGAAGTATTACTCAAAAAGAAGCTAAGAATCTGTTTCAATTAATTTTTTACGGTCATAAGCCATTAAAGGAAAAATGTGTTAAATTTCAGAGTATCATTACCTGCAAAGCCAACCCCGTGCTGTGAACGCTTCCGAATCCTCCATCGGCCTGTTGCCACTCGCTAATGTTCCTAGCTACATCTCTTTTCATGGTCAACCATTCCTTGCTATGGCTACTGTTCTGTGAAGCCCAACAGGAGATAGCCAGCAATGCGTAAGTTTGCACGTCTGGAATGAAAAAGGCAATAGTTTCATTAATGATTTACTGGGGTTAATCAGAGATATACAATAAAGCGGCGATAAAAGTTTTGTCGTTTTGAATAAGAATCGGAAAAAAACAGTAACATCTCAACAGGTCTTCCCTTGTCAAATTTCAAAGCCCCATCAATTTCATTTATATGCGGGAATCTATTTTACTACACACGCGTAGTTTACGGAAAAGTTTCTCTAACAAAATTAATATTTTCTCATTGTTTTTAAAATATGAATTCCAAATTCTCGAGAAAAAATACAGATGGAAAAAAGAAAAAAAATGTGTATCACTATAGGCTTTTAAAAATGAAGAAACTGTATCTATATCAGTATTTAAAAACTATCCCTGATTTTCTTATATAATCCTAACACAGACACATATCTTCAGAAAATATTATAAGTTTCAAATACGATCGCGCGCTCAGGTCGAAAAAGAAACTGTGAATCTCAACCTTTCATTATAAAATAACAACTTATATAATTGATTATAGGAGTGTAAGAAATAGAATAGTTTCACAATGCTAGGTACAAATTTTCAAAAATGCGTAACAAATAATATATATCTGCAGACGATATTTTTATAGATGATAAGAAACCTGGTTGCATTTTCGGAAGGCAGACGATTTTTTTAAAAAAATTATACTAAACCAAAATATAACTTTCAAAATAGCTACATACAGGTAAATAATGTGAAATAATTATAAAAATATGATTATAATTTTGTTTAAATATAAAAGAAACGGTTTTATTAAAGTTTGTGATTAATTTAAGACCTTGATTTACCTTTACGTCAATGATTGGGCAACAACGAAACGAAAATCTAAACACAATTTCAAAATAGAAATTCGAGACAATGTAATGTCTTCTCAAAGATATGGGGGAGCTATAATGTACTCTATATATTTCTGTGTAAGTTCTCAATTTTTATGACAATGGGCTTTCAGGATGACGTCTGTCCAACGTAACTTTAGAATGTTTCAAATACAAAGAATCCATATTTCGCTTGAATTCAAAGAAAACATAATGTCGTGTTGCCTTTTAACAATAGAACAAATGAAACCTTGTCCGATTAACGGATAGAAGTATTCAAATTACTATCAGCGTTTGAAGCTGTTAATAATGATGGTATTATGAATAGAAGGGAGAGCGATTCAACTCTTACAATATTAGTGAATAAGAAAATTTTTAAGTGTGGTATTGAAAAGATTCAGAATAGTACTAATCTCAGTTTTTTAAAAATTTTTTTTACTTCTTTTGTAATGTAATTATTGCATTCCTTATTAAAAAATAATACATTCTCATGTGCTTAAGTTCAGGGGTCGGCAACTTTGCAGCTGAAATGAGACAAATCAACATAACAATATGATTCAGTGTATCACGCAGTAGAAAATGCTTTGAACAGTGTGATTTCCGTGGCAATGAAGGCAGGGTTAGGTAAAAGAGTTCAAGAATAAGAGAGATTTAGAGTTTTATTATATAAAATTCTAAGAGGCATTCTTCATTTTTAAAGATATTTATTAACATAAAAATGAGCGTAAAATTTAACTACAGTAGGACCTCTATTTAACGAAGTCGCTAAATCCTGAAAAAAAAATCGTTCTATAAAATAGTCCATCTATCAATATACCTTTTAAAAACCACATAAGACAAATTTTTATTCGTAAACACTCGATATGTTGTTGTTGTTACTTATGCCACCTGATCGACAGCAACATCAGATCAAGACCCACAAAATTCATCACGGCAAGGGGCTTGTTATACGCCTGTCGTTAACCTTAGCTTTGAGCACCATTCTGTTGACAGTACGATTTTGCTCGGTTCCACCCCAATTTTAAGGGAGAATACCCTGGAGGTGGTCAAAGGCCTCCCACCTCTCTTCCCCTTCCACCAACCTCACGAGAGGACTTGCGGCTTGACGGCTATTTAGAGTACCCCATGCCTCAAAAGCACTATGCATTCACAAATATCTATGCCTTCTCCGGGATTCGAACCCAAGCCCTACGGCACCGCAGTCAACGTTACTAACCCCTATACCGGATGGACGGCTATAAACACTATATATTAAAAAAAGTAATTATGTTCACATCTTTTTGTAAATTAATATTTACTTATTTTATATCTCTTGCCCATAAAAAAAAGAAAGAAAAAGTGCAGGGAAAACAAGAAAGAAGAATGTCGAGGAATACACTGTATTTTTCACCTTGAAGAAAATAATTTTATATTAAAATTAATCAATGTTAAGGACTTTTTCTAATTTAAGTCATACAAAAGTACTTTTAAGCATACATATATATATATATCCAGTTTAGTCCAAAGACTTTTTTGTATCTACATTTGTTGTGTCTGGTGAATTCCAATTTCTTCCTGCTTTAGCACTGTAGGTTCTAGTACTTCTTCACTGTTATTTTATATTACTGTATATATATACACATTATTTTATAACTAGAAATTCTAAACATACATTATCACAGGCATCCTTACATTTAATTACTCATAAAATCTGTTTATTTTGTTTAAAGGGGTTTTTTTTTGAAAAAAATGCTTTATTTATTTTATAATATATCTCACATCTTTGTTGTTTAACAAAAATCCCTTCAAGTGTATTTTTCAGTGTTTTTTCTTAAATTTTTCTAGCCATGCATTGCTTTCTAGAAATTGGTCTTATCCCAATGCCTTCGCAAATTGAAGAGCTTTCATAATTACAAAAAGTCTAGAAATCAGAACATTTTTATCTCGGATTGTGTGTATCCACTTCAAAACTGCCTCGTCGACAGCTTCATAGACACATGTTCTTAGACATTTTGAACAAGAATTCGATTAATCATAATTTCGGAACTTATCTCGATTTTTTATAATAGTTGATAAGCTGTTTGGAGGAATACCAAATTTTAAAGCAAAATCCTTTTGGTTGACGGCTTTATCCCCTTCCTGAAGAAAAAAAATTGTTTGACGCACTTACGTTTTGAGTCATTGTCGAGCAACAAGAAACGAAGTTAGCAGTACGACTAATCAACACTACAAATGAACGGAGGCTAGTTCAAGGACACGGGGACACGAGACAACTCGACTGAGCGAGTTATCTCGTTTTCAATGAACTGGACAATGGGCGTAAAAGGTAGCACTTGAAGCTTGGATAAAACGCCTAGAATTCCATTCCCCTTGGTGAGTTAGGCACCTAATAAAACCAGCTCAGGATTTATGACCACCATAAAATGTGTTAAAAGAGAGAATAGCTTGAAATGTCCAGAAATGCATTAAAAAAATGGAGGGGGAAAAATTGAATCACAAGAAAAAAAAGTTCGTTATACAGAAAATGCATTTCGCTATTGGGAGGCTATTTTACGAAGAAAATCGTGAAATGTTCTTGGTTCCAGGAAAAAGCTCGTTATGTAGAAAAATTTGCAATATAGAGGTTCGTAAAATGGAGGCTCGATTGTATTTCTTTAATATAAATTTTAAAAAATTAAAATTTCAGAAATGTATCTTTTAAACATATTTATTGAAATAAGAAATAAACAACAAAACATAATATGAAAAGTAATTGGATCATGTACATAGAACCAAAAGCAGAAAGCAGGGTACTCGCAGTTTTCTTCTCACAATTAATTTTCTCTTTCACAGTGACATCCAATAATTTCAAGTAACTTTCGATTTTTTGTCAGATATCTAGAAGATTTGTATGTAATTCCACAAATGTTGCTTTCCGTAATTCTGAAGATTACGGAATGAGCTCCATTTCAAAATTGTCAGTTTCCATCAATTGAAAAATTAACAAATTTGTAGTGTACAGTGCTACTGAGAATTGTACCGCATGCCAAACATAGCACGTGTGCCATATATTGCTGACCCCTGGTTTAGTTTTTTTTTTATTTTTTATCATTAATACTCTTGATTCTTTTAGTGTAATATTTAATGTTTTCACTTTCAACCATTCTTCAAGAAATATTGCACACGCATTAAAATTTAGAAGATAGCATTGAAAAACGGAAAAGCAAAAAACTTACAAAAGTATCAAAAAATATTTTGAAAACCGGTCACTTCAAAAAAGAGAGTGAAACATAAACACACACATATACAAGAATTTCTTTTTCCCTGGCTTGTTGCCAGATTTAGCAAGCTCATTTTCAAGCTCACGCGAACTTATTTTTTTCTTCAACTAACCTTTGATCACAATAAAAAATTTTACAATATTTTTCTTCATCATCTGCGATCAATACTTTCTTCGATTATAAAGAACTTAAAAAGATTCCAGTCGAAACATAATAACTGTACATGCGATAGCTTGATCGCGCGCGAAAACACACACAATCCCATTTATAACAAAAAATTTCTTAATGTTTATAAACAAATAGAACGATTTTTGTCTGATTATTTATTGATACGGAAAATCATTTATTTACCGATCATTCAATTCCGTCTTAGTATGAAAGATGTTATCCATTTTCACCAACTTTTCAGATTGTCGCACACTCAAAAAAAGAAACAAGTTTTGATGAAATGTGTTTGAATTCAAAACGCGTACAAGATGTATAAGGAATCCAATAAAAAATAAGACAGGATTATACAGCAAATGAAGTTCATTGCAACGCTCGTCGCGGTAGGTGGCTGTCTATAATGAACTAATAAATCTTGCTAAGACTCTGGATTAAGTGAAATCCCTTTGAATAAGAAGACTCAAGACAGAAAATAAAATAAAGTTATCAGCAAGAAAGAAAAGAATATAAAGAACTAAGTTAGACCAAACCGAATTCAGGAGATATTTTCGGACACAGAAAAAGAACGATAAACTTAAATCAGAAACCTGAGGCTCCATGGTACATTAGCAATGTATTTAAGAAGCAAATTAAAATCTTGAAAGAATAATCATACAATATTTATCAATATCTTTTTTTTTGTCAACAAAATAATGTGAAGTTTTAATCGTATCACACAGAGCATCAGGTTAAGTATTTGTTTTAATGTTATCTGTAAATATAAGTGAGGGAGTGTTCATTAACATCGCAGAGCTATTGGCGAAATAATTTTGAAAAATGGTCACTTGACGAATTTAACACCACCTCCTTCTCCGAACACCCACTACACATGGACTTTGAGCCCCTCCACACGGTGGATCTTCATTGACACTAAGGCTCGAATTCACGATACACTGGCTACGCGACCTTCACCACTAGGCTATTGCGGCTCCATTTGTAAATGCGAAAGATTCTACTTAAAATTATACATTAAATAACAGTACGCTTTCTTCAAGGATGAGTTCCAGGACACATCCATAAACTAGTCCATAACTTTTATTTTAAACCCGGAAAGTGGATAAATGGAATTTTATGGGAGATTATTTTCGTTCTCAAGATATTAATCTAATACAATCAAAGAGTGCGAAAATTTACTCAAATTTGCAAAATTTCCATTCTCTTTCAAGTGCTTTAGAATCCTGAAATTAAGAAGAGTAGGAAACCACTATACCGACAATGTTAAATTGGCTGTTTTTGATGTACCTTTTCTCAAAATCTGTTATATGTACATGTTTGAAATTTTTCACACAAACAATTATACACCTTTCTCATTGCACTGAAATAAGCTTTTAGCTAATTTTGAATTTTTTCATAATTTATAAAATATTTTATCAAACACAGTGAAATTTGAACCATTTTTTACATAAAAAAATTTGTAAAAAATAAATGTTTGAGTTTCTTACAAAAAGCTCATTTCAGTATATATTAGCCATCATTATGAATATATCATAAAAAATTTACATACTTGTAAACAGTAGTTTCTCAGGAAAGGTACATCGAACATCAAAATTACATTTTGAGATAAATTGATTTTAATGCATGCAGTGTGAGACTTCTAATCGGCTAGGAAATACAAAACTAAAAGGCTCAATTTACAATAAAAGATACATGTTTTGGTTTATATCAGACATTCAACTTATGAGCAAAAACGAAGTACTCTTTGTTTACATTTTTCACCATTTAAATGAACGTGGTCCAGTTTCAACGATTATTTAAAAATATGTTTTTTAAGGGATTCTGAATACCCTAGAGCAGTGATCCGCAACCTTTTTATCGCTGCGGACCGGTCAACGTTTGATAATTTTACCACGGCCCGCAGAGGGTGGGACACGTTGATTGTTTATATTTTAGATTGTTTTGATTTAACAATTTTAATTTAGTTACTTTTAAATATGCCTTTAGAATAAAATATAGTTACACCAAAAATGAATAAAAGTGATTTAACGTGGAATATAAAGTATGGAAAGTTGCGCAAATCCGAGAAAAATGCACCACTTTAAATAAAATGGCAATAGTTTAATTTTCTTTAGGTGGCCCGGCACCATTTGATCAACGGACCGGTACCGGTCCGTGGACTGGGGGTTGCGGATCACTGCCCTAGAGGATAAAGTAAGGTATTTTTAGAAAGGTTAAAATCTATACAATTTGAAAATGTAAAAATCTCAAATTGTCAAAAAAGGGGTTTTTAGCTTTCTAACACCCCTTAAAATCTACAGATTAACCACGTGATATTAAAGATTGTGAAATGTGATCCGTTTGGGTAGTAAATAAGTTGCTTAAAGAAGAGTTATTACAGAACAAACATACGATTTTTTCTAGCTAAATACATAATAACTCCTTCTCTCCAGAGATCAGTGTGTTTTCAACAAACAATTAATAATTATTAACTATAATTGATTTTAAGTAGCATTTTTAAACTTCTCTCGAAGTTACGGGATATAAATTTGTTGTGAAATATTATCATTCTAGACTTTTGACACCCTATAAATGTAGCTCTGATGTTAGTCCGGTAGAACTGTACTAAATTTGAGAGGCACGCATCTTTGGAGATGCGAGAAAAGTTTTGGGTAGTACAAGGTGAAAAAATTTTTAAATAAATAAATTAAATTCTACGTATTTCAGAAAAAAATATCAGTCTGAAAGGAATGCAAAATCATCATTTGAAAATCCTGAGGGAGGAGGGGGGGGAGGTAATGTGAGGACATTTTGTGAAGTTTAAGAGTTTTCATGAACATATTATAGGTCGTGTGTGCCAGTGGTGCGCAAACTTTTTTCGATTGCGACCCCTTTTGTAGAGAGAAAATTTTTGGCGACCCCTTGAGATAAATGTTCACAAATACGATGGAAATAGGTGCATTTCTTTCGCTTTAACGAATAAAAAAATAATCATTTCTGACATATATTAATATTATTTATAATTTAAAGAAAATATTTTTTGTATAAGATAAAAATCAGTAAATTGCCTTTTAATGAGATGTATGTGGCTGCAAGTTTCTGATTATCTCATCGATGTTCGGATGTATGTTGTTAATTGCAATTCGCATATCATCTTCAGGGTTCAAACGAGAGCAGTATTTAGTTTTTATTGAAACTAGTTTGCTAAATCTAGTTTCACATAAATATGTTGATGCAAATTGTATTATAGTAACCTGATGGCATTCTTATATAGAACGGGATATTGCTTTTCCACGGATAGCCAAACTTTTTGGCAAGGCTGAGTCTTAAATTGATTTCGAAGAGTATAATCACTAATCAAATCTATCAATTGCTCTTTCTCACTAATTTGAAGAGTTGAACTGCATATTTCGTAGGAAAATGGATCACGAATCCAACCAGGATCGTTTTCAGGAAAATCCTCGAATCTTCTCGAAAAATTTTCTTTTAATTTTTCAATGTGATTGGAAATGGTGTTTTTAAATGTAAATATATCTATATTATTTTCCTTAATAAAATCGTTAAAGCAAGGGAACATGCCGGTGTTGTTTTTATTCAATTCAGTTTGCTATAGACTAAGTTTATTTTTAAAAGCTTGAATTTTACTGGCTGAAGTTATGATAGTTGAATTCTCACCCTACAAGCTCAAATTTAAGTCGTTAAGTTTTTCGAAAATATCAACTAAATAACTCAGCTTTCCTAGCCAAACTTCATTGATATAATAACTTGCCAATCTATGTTTCTTTTCGCTTAAAAACATGTACACTTCATTTCTCAAATCAAATATCCGTCGTAGTATTTTCCCACGTGAGAGCCATCTGACTTCGGTGTGTAACAGTAATCTCTCATACGTTGAGCCCATCTCATTGCAAAGTATTGAAAAGAGACGGCTGTTAAGACTGTTGTGCATTTAATGTAGTTAATTGAACTAACAGCGTCTTGTAATATGTTGTGCAACTCTTCATCCATATCTTTTGCAACAAGAGCTTGCCGATGAATCATACAGTGATTAAATACCATATGAGGCGCCACTTTCTGGATTAAGCCTCTGAGTCCTTTGTTCGAACCTGTTAATGCTGCAGCATCATCAGTACAAACCGCAACACAGTTTGTCCAGATAAGCGACTTTGTTTCAAAATATTCATTTATTACTTCGAATATTTTTTCTCCAGTTTTTTTTCCTTCCAAACTTTTGCAACATAAAAACGTTTCTGTTATATCTTCATTGAAAATAAATCTAACGTAAATAATTAGTTGTGACATTTTAGTAATATCGGTAGTCTCGTCCAGTTGTAAAGCAAACACAGATGAATTTTGTATGCGTTTTATGACTTCTGACTCGATATTTCGTGACATTTCGGAAATCCGCTGAGACACAGTAACTCTTGATAATGGTATTGTTTTTAGTTCATTTCCATATTTATCGCCATGCATAATTGATGTCATCTTAGCTGCTGTAGGAAGGATAAGGGTTTCTCCAATTGTATGGGGTTTCATTGCTTTTCCTATTAGGTAAGAAACTTCTAAAGAAGCTCGTAATGCTTTCTGAGGTATTGTTGTAAATTTCTTTAGATTTGCACTTTGAATTTTCAGATTTTCAGCTCGTCTTTGAAAAAAATCAGCATGTTTATTTTGAAGTGCTTTATGTTTAGTTTCCAGTTGCCTTTTTAATTTAGCTGGTTTAATAAACTCATTTGCTAATTTTTCGTCGCAAATGACACATATCGGGCGTTCTTCATCATCAACAACACAAAATGTAAAACCATACTTAATAAATTCCTCATTGTATTTTCTTATTTTTTTAGATGGGGCATTTAGTTCAGAATTTTGAGACTTCTCATCAGTATTTGTTCGTTTGTTAGCTGAAGATGTACCTGGTGTACGTATTACCCATTTATCCATTACGAATATAGGGGTTTAATTTTTTTAACTAAAACAAATAATAAAAAAAAAATTATTATTTTTTTTTCGAGAAATTTAATAAAATTAACAGAGATCTTTCTCTAATGATAGCACATACCTGATAACAAAGAGCAGCAAAGCCCGATAAAAATATAAAAAAATCATAATTACGCAACGTCACATGATAAAAATCGAGGAGAAACTAAAACAATTGCAGGGGCCAACTGTTACATGCTACAACTTTACATGGAAACGCGCAGTAAAACATTCAGCGATAATTTTTGGTCGTTTGGTTGGCCTTGGCTTGGTACGCATGCCTACAAAATGACTCCCACAGCCTTTAATTACCACTCCATCTCGTACGGTGCGCATGTTCAGTGCGCACCGTTCGACACAGTACGTATAACATCAATACTTCGGACAAATAGGCGCTTTTCAGTAAAACTGGCGAATTACCGTGAAGAGGGCGTCATCTACAGGAGTGAAAAACTTGCGTCTTCACACTTCACATACATTACGCATTACGGTCAAAGAAATAGCGAACAGCAGGAAATTGCAATTAAACAGTAAATGACGGCGTTTCACTCTTTATATGCACACTGTATGGCATACAGCATGCAGGCATAATGCATTTCATAAAAATTTGGCGACCCCAAAGAAACTTCTGGCGACCCCTAGTTTGCGCACCTCTGGTGTGTGCTATGATATTTCGGTTATATATTATTCTTTAATTTGTAGAAGGAATTTTTTTAATTCCATATAAGCCCCTTAACCCTTTATCTACGGCATTACGATTTACTGCAGTGTTTTTCATGCAATATATATATATATGAATCACTACATTCAAAATTAAGGGATATACATAAACAAAACACTCAACTTTGGGAAATTTAATTCGTTAGAGCTAATTAATTAATTAAAGATATTCAACTGTAAAATTAATTATATACACTGTTTACTTAAAATAAATAGTCAAATCGTTTTCTAAGGTCTTCATTAACATACAAAAAAATAGATACTCAAATTTTGACATTAACTATTTTTTCGGGACAAAAATGATAATCTTCGCAATCCACTGAAAACGCCTGCTGTAAAACTATTATCTTTACCCGCTAAAATACTCATCATAGAACCCGTGCTGCCATATATCTTGGAAGAGAGAGTGGATTTTAAAGAATATTCCTGCTAAGCATCGACAGAATATTCATAAAAATGATTATTCTGTGTAATTTTAAAGTGAGTGGTATTTCGGTAATACTGTCAAGTACTATATAGTTAGATAAAGGGTTAAATTTTCTTTTCATTTCTTTAAAATATCCTATGCTAAAAATTTTAGGTGTTGCATTAATATTTTAATTAAAAGACTTAATTTCTTAGGAAACCAAGCGTTCAATTTTATTTGTATTTATTTCCGAAAAAGAACAAGAACTGTACTAAATACTTTATATATATTTAATTGCATTCAATAAATTAAATAACCGGTAGAAATTTAAAAGTTGCAAAGGAGTATTAAAAGAGAAAAATTTTAACCCCTTGCCTACCAGAATGCGCTTTCTAGTATCGCCAGAAATACCAGATTTCTGGAGATACTGACCCTAACTTTAGGACGCATATTTCATTCTATCTTTTGACTATGACTAAGGCACACGTTCATTCGTGTTTTGTGGCCGCGGTAGCCGAGTGGTTAAGGTATTGCATTGTGCCTGGCTTGTCAAGAGTTCGAACCCAGTACCACTAAAGACCCGCCGTGTAGGGGAGCGACGCATGTTATATATGTCGAGACCTCAAACGTCCTCCCGTTGGTGTGGAAGTTAGACGAGGGGGTGCCAGCTCAGGTGTCGTCCTCGTCACTTGACCATGGTGCAAAATTAAGCCCTCGTGTAGCTGAACAGTGCGACGTTAATATTTACTCACTCATTCGTGTTTCGTTTCGCTTTCTTAAGTTCGTATAACAATTTTTGTTGTTATTTTTACTTTTTCTTGTCAATATATATGGCATATAGTTGTGGTATTTCAACGAAAGTGATACTGAATGAGAATATTCGCCGGAAACCGATAAATACGCGACGACGTTAGTAATTCTAATACGAATTTATCTACTTCTATTGAAGAAAATGAAGAAATGGAACAACAATGACATTTACATAACGCATGTAAAAAAGCTTTTTGTTCCAAGGAACATTTCGAGCAATTTCACAAAAAAAACCCTGTAATTTTAGTTTTAATTCTCCTATTTTCTCAAATTTTTGTAACTCAGACATTTTGTTACTTCCCTTTTTTAATTTTATACAATCCCAATACAAGAAAATCTACCTTATGTTTATTGCACTGGTTACACTAGATACACCTAAATATGCCATGTATTCACATGAGGTCCAATGGGATTTTGCCCTTTGTACCCTCTAGAGCAGGGGTGTCCAACACGCGGCCCTCCATTACGTAAATTGCGGCCCGCCGACTCTTTTTTAAAAATTTTTAGATATCAGGTTCTTAAAGTTTTTTCATTTTGCAATATATTTGAGACGAAATTTGATATATATATATCAAATTTCATTTGATATATATATATATTTGATATATATATATATCAATCTACATTGTAGATTTATATATATATATATATATATATATATATATATATATATAAATCTACAATGTATTTGCCTGTTACCTGTTCTTGTTTTAAAATAAATCCTTTTTGATAATAGAAACTTCATTTAGATTAAAATAGATTTATATTTTATCAAACAGTTACATTTGATTTTACTATAATAAATAACTTTTTTAGTAAATTCCGAATTGCATTATGCATATCCTTTACTATAGATGGTGTATGATTGATTCTCTGTGTGTGCGACTTTCATTTCTCCTCCTCCTTTTCTGTTTGGAGTGCCCAAAAAGCAAGAGGCAGTCAGATATTTTTTTTAAAGTTAAAAAAAATATTCAAGACGGTCAAGATAAAGGGCAATGTATACTAAATCGTCTGAAAATAACAGCAGAATAAAATTTTAAAAATGAGTAACGAAAGATCAATTCAAAAGGAACTCCGTAATTTTCAAGAAAATGGCAACTGTAATATTTTAAACATTGATTGATCATTGCATTATTATATTATATAAACATTATTATATTACCTATGTCTGTATACATGAAAAATAATGGGAAACAATAATAATAATTCATTTTGTTTTATATTTTCACTCCAATAAATGTTTTTTGTTTCCAAATCTGATATAAATGTATATAGTATTGTTATGTGCGGCCCGCGAGTTTATAATGTTTTTTCGAAGTGGCCCGCAAGGTCATTTGGGTTGGACACCCCTGCTCTAGAGGTTACATGGTACGCAAGGGATTAATGTTAACCGATCATAATTTCCCTCATTTCGTTTCCAAAGTAGACAAAATTTCCAAACGATTTTTTTTTCGGAATAAAAGAAATGGAAATATTTGCTAATAACGGAACAATAATAAGGAAACAACGTGAAAATGTTTCTGGAAAGAGTGATGCTACATTCTCAAGGAAAAGAATACATAATTACATCTTAATCGGATTATCATCACACAAAAGGAAAATTAATCGCGATTTTTACAATACTTTTTTATGAATTTTAATTTTCATGAAAAACAGAAAAACTTTCAATATTTTGTGCTCCTTTTGAAACACAAATTACAACACTATATTCGACAACATACTAGAAAAAAATTAGGTGGTAAAAAAAAAAACTTTTCCTCAGCCCTTCCCATGGGAATCGTCTGTCGGCACTCATCAAAGTATCCTTTATCTCCCCCACCCTGTGACCCTGGCGGTCAAGAGGCTTCTGACTCACAGAAGGACCGAAGACAGACGGAGTGGCCTCCTCCTCTTCCTTATCAGAGCCTCATAAACAATAATCGAACGCTTCGCAACCCTGTTACTGATAGGAGATTCGAAATAGAACTCCTTAAAACAATACGAAAACATTTACATTATTGGGAAAAAACACGATAATATTTGTGCATAACTATCAACTCGGAAAATAATCAGCACACCATAATTAATACCACCCCCAAGGATGGGTTTTATCTTATCATCGGCTCTTTAAAACTTACTTTTTCATCATGCTTCGTCCATCATAAGCATATAAATCAGCTTACAAGGTAATCTTGACTATATATAGTGGATTTTTATCTCTCCGTTTTATTAAGATTGCTCTTAATTTTGTATCTTAATTTAGCATGAATTTAATTTTGTTCTTTCGATTCACACACACACACACACACACAACCTCTTTCAGCGCACATACGTTCATTTTCCAAAAATTGTAAGAAATATGCTAAAATTTAAAATGAACGGCATTTTCCAATTTCATATGAAAGAAAATGTTCTTAACAAATGTTCTTAAAAAAATTGAACTTGGATATTCACGTCATGTGCCAGAGATACAGTTTCTTGGGGACTAAATCACAGTCGAGAGATGCCACAAGTTTATATTTTATAAATTTTTTTTAAACTAATCATTTGTGTAAAGAACAGTATAGAGTTTAGAGTTTATAATTTTTCCCCCCTAATTTTCTACTTCAATTGTAACTCTCTACTTGAAGCAAATAATTCAGACCTTAAGGATTATAAAAATGATATTTTACAGTTCAATTATTTCAATAGATATCACAAATATATCCGAAATAGATTTCCTTAAAATCATGCAGAAACGCAGTGGCTAAAAACAGAACCTTTGGGCCCCTCCGTACACGCCGGGTTTTCCCCCCCCCCCCCAAGTTGGATTTTACAAAGGGATACTTGGTGGCAAATAGGCTTTTGGCCATTTAAAACCCTGGGCTGCTCGAAATGCGGGGTTTGCGGGGGTGTACGTTACGCCACTGGCTCTAGATGCGATATTTTTCATCAGTTCATGAGTTAATGAATTGAACAAGAAGAGAATATCTTTTCTGTTATTTAGTAAACATGAAAACATATATTTCACTTGAAAGGAACATCGGACAGATATATACAGGGTGTTGCCGAATTCGACAGACAAACTGAGAGGGGTGATAATAGGCAGTAAGGGGATAACAAATCAACATAGAACCTGGGGTCGCTTACCACGTTAATTCGGTGAAAACCACAATTATAGCTGTTCGGGTAAAGCATGCATCAGAAGAGAGAAGTGGTTGACCGATTGCGTGGATTTGGAATGCCGTGGTAGAGTTGAAGAAACCTGCCAATATGCCAAGTTCCCACTCATCTGGAGAGGATAAAAGTGGCATGCACTTTATCATAGGTGAGCGTTCCATAACATGTGGATGTTAAACTGCATCTGTTTAAAAATGTTGGATTACACGTACGAGGAATATGCATCTCATGTACGATCTAGCCGATAGCAATGGACGTCAATGACAAATTTCTCATCGCTTTTATCTTCCCCAGACGACGGGAACTTTGCATACAGGCAGATTTCTTCAGATCTACCACACAAGGCGATATAAATCCACGCATTCGCTTAGCCATCTTCTCGTCTGATGCATCCTTTACCTGAAAGGTTACTATAAACGCGATTTTCGCCAACTAAACGTCGTTGGCGACCCGAGGTTCAATGTTGATTTGTCATGCCCATGCTGCCTACAATCACCCCTCTATCGGTCGAATTCGGCTACACCCTGTATATATAGCTAGGTAACCCTATGCCCCCCCCAACTTACCCTATACACATTTTGAGTTTTTTACTTATTTTGTAACTCATTGACCATTTATAATACAAATTTGCTTGTCCCTTATTTTAAAATTTTAAAACTACGGTCGAGAACCTCTATATAACGAACCTCTATATTGCGAATTTTTCTATATAGNCCCCATGCCCCCCCCCCAACTTACCCTATACACATTTTGAGTTTTTTACTTATTTTGTAACTCATTGACCATTTATAATACAAATTTGCTTGTCCCTTATTTTAAAATTTTAAAACTACGGTCGAGAACCTCTATATAACGAACCTCTATATTGCGAATTTTTCTATATAGAGAACTTTTTCCTGGAACCTTGAACATTTCACGATTTTCTTCGTAAAATAACCTTTCTATAGCGAAGTGCATTTTCTACGTAACGAACTTCTTTTGGGATTCAATTTTTGTTCTCCCTTTTTTAAAGTATCTCTGAAAAAATTTCAAGTTATTCTCTCTATAAAACATTTTATGGTGGTTATAAATCTTGAACTGGTTTTATTAGATCCTAACTCGCAGAGAGCAATAGAGTTCTGGACGTTTCAAACAAGAAGTGCAACCTTTAACCCCCATTGCCCAGTTCACTAGAAACATCTTCGATATCTTTCACCCTCAGTGGATCTCAGTGTCAGAAAATTTAAACACTTAAGCCCCTGGGTGGACCGAAACATCTTAAAAACATTAGAAATAGCCCGCGTACCCTGGAAAAGTCTGCCCACCCCTGATGTAGAACTATAAAAACACTCACTAAAGGTACAGTCAACAATATTCCTAGAAATATAGTTTAAAACAGGGACTACATTGAGATGATCTCTATTCATGTCATGCTCACAACGTGGGTAGGAATCTGAGAAACTGCCATTTCCTTTCTATGTTGAATAAGTAGAGATATCAATCACAAAGGAGAAAGCTTGTACTGATACTTTTGTCACAGAACAGCAATTAACAAAGAACGCAAAATAGATTTTGCATACAGATAATTTTTAATTACAGCTGATAACTATGTAATTTTATTTAATCGACAGGCAAAAAGTTTTAATACGAAACATTGACCTTGGCAAAAGACATGTTTCTTTTTAATTCCTTGGGAATGTCGGACTTGCTGAATCCGTTAAGAAAATCAGATTTTTACATACTCTTTCCTCAAAGGAGCAAATAATTTAATTAGAGAGTAACTTAATCCATCAGAGATTTAATCTTGGCTGTTCAACTATTAATTTTCGTCAAGTTATCTCACTTAGGATCGATGTCTTAAATCTCAATCTGTAATCAAATAACTTTAATCAATCACAGTCAATTACACATTACGAATATATGGTCCATTTATTAAGGAGATTTAGCATTCCATTAAATCCCTCAATGGACATGGTATTAATAAACTTCTGGGTACGTAGATGGAATATTGCATACTCGGCAGGTATAAGCTTTTCTTTTCAGACAAGGATTACACACATTACATCTTGACCATAAAGAGAATATAATAATGAATTTAATTGGAAAAATTGTTATATGATACATGTATAATGATGTTTCTAACACGATTTCTCTTTAACGTGGTGGCCACGGTAGCCTAGTGGTCAAAGTCATGGACTTAATAGTTTGAGTGTCAGGAGTTCGTGCCTTGTGCCGCTGAAGACCTGCTGTGTAGAAGGGGCCGTTGCACGTTATGTTTGTCGAGGTTCAAAGTCCTCTTTTAGTGTGGTGGTGTAGAAAGGGGGTGCCAGCTCAGGTGTCGTTCTCCTCACTTGACCATGGTTCAAAATTACGAGATCTGTCGCCAACAGCCCTCGTGCAGCTTTATTATACAATTACTTTACTTATCAAGTTATGACGCCGTAGTCACAGTCACACACCGAGACTTTTGACGAATTACTGCTGGTGCATGCAATTTTTGAGTTTTATATGAGACTTATATAGAAAATCTAAATAATTTCGGAAGTATACAAGCGCTTCTATATCCATCCTTAGTAGTTACGCATTCTTCAAAATTAGAATAAAACTTTTTCAATAAATTTAGTATAATATTAATTAACTCGGTAACTCTGGGATATTCTTGAGAAAAATATGCCAAAAAGGGAGAATTTTTGATGTGTAACATCTTTCCTCTCGGTTGCTGGATATTTGTTGGGAGTGATTTCGTGAAAAGGGGACGGATGCATGTAACAGGATGTGACGTAAGCGCACGCTACTTGATTTGACCAATGAGAGTGCGTGGCGGTGTCTTTTAGCTAACCTCGCATGGGGGTCCAACTCTAGTAGCCATCATGCACTCGAGCGCTTGACTCTAAATCCGTTAGTCATGATATTGGGGGTGCGGCAGAATGCTTAATTGAAAATGGACAAACAGTGATTTTGGAGGTCGTATACATTTCTTCGAATCAAACGGCTAAAAAAAAGTAATTAAAGATTTCCTGCATTTTGTGCTTTTACCATATAACGAAGGTGGTTCTGCTCTTTTAAAAAATTATCACTCGCTTCCCCTGATTTTGAGTGGTGTGATTTTAACTTTAACTTCAGTTTGCCAAAAGCTGAGCCGCTCATAGGTTTTATGAATGATGAACTCAAGCTCGAAATGAACACAAATTAGATAACAGTGGTACTGTTATTGACGCTGATTTTCAACGGTTTTTAAATACTTTGAAATCACAAGTATATGTGTCATATTTTAGTTATCATAAGTCTATTGTCTCCGCTCTTCCCTAAATTGAGCAAGAATAATTATTTTTGATAAAATATTGCACATTACTCCTTTTGTTAATTAAATCCAATTTTCATTAAAGATATAATTATTCGATAGAAAATTATTTTCAATCATACCCGCGCGCGCGAGAGAGAGATTTTTTTTTTCATATTTTTTTCAGGAAGAAAGTTAATATTGCGTATTTACCACGATAATATGTCAGATGTTACACATCATATGCAACTACTTTGTAGAACTCGTTTCTTTTTCCTTTTATTTTTTGATAAAAAAAGTTTTATTGCAAAAAAAGAAAGACTTAATTAATATTTTGATGTATACTTATGAAAAATTAATTAAATGAATTAAAGTGGTATTTTACTCACAAACTTGTTTAATAAAAACAAAATTAATTAAATGTCTGATTATTTTGAAGCTTATCATAATAAACGAATGATAATATAACAACGTGATTTTGAATATGGGAATTTGTAATCATTTTTCAGCATCATGAATACAAAAACATTGCATGGCACATAAGAATGCTTTGTCACACTCTTTACGTTAAATCTTTGTCTCGTATTGTATCTTTATAAAAAAAATTGTTGTTGTTGTTGCTTATGCCACCTGATCGACAGTAACATCAGATCAAGGTCCACGAAATTCTTCGCGGCTCAGGGCTAGAACTTTACGCCTGTCGTTAGCCTTAGCTTTGAGTACCACGCAGGTGACAGTACGATTTTTCTCGGCTCCGCCCCAATTTTGAGGGAGAACACTCTGGGAGTTGTCAGGGGTTTATAAAAGTAATGAATTATATTCCCTAAAACATTTACAAAAGGAAACTGAATTTTAATTTGAGCTTCAAGGACAGAAAGAACGATTTTTGTAATTCCGAAGCCAATTAGAACAGTGATCCTCAACCCCCGGGCCGCCGACAAGTACGCGTCAGTAGATGAAATAGCACTGGGCCACGAAAGAATCATTAATTTGTTTCTATTTTATTTACTGTGGTGCATTTCTTTCAGGTTTGTGTGATTGCATAGAATTACTTTATATTTCATGTGAAATTACTTTTTATATTCATTTTTTTTGGTGTAACTATATTTTATTTTGAAGACATCTTCAAATACAGTTAAATGAAAATTATTAAATCAAAATAATTTAAAATAGAAATAATCAACGTCTCTCCCCTCCTCTCAGCGAGCAGCGGTAAAATATTCAAATATTGATCGATCCGTGGTGATTATAAGGTTGAGAAGCACTGAGGATTCAACTTGGCGAATTTATAATGCTCCTTTGGCGTGTTTGTATAGAGAACTGGATTCGTGCAACTCATGCAAAGGATTGAGATACATTTATAACTCATCCTATACTTAAATCGGCAATTCTTTGTACAAATTCTGACGACCTTATAAAAAACTCCATACACGTTACAAGAGGATATTTATGTCTCAAATAAAAAACACGATGTCCTTATTACATTAGGTATTGCATCAATTTACCATCGTAAGTATTAAGAAAAGTAGCACAGCTGTATTCGGTGGCTCTAAGGAACTCACTAATGAAAGGCGCTGATAAAAATGGAAAGCAAGGAGTCATGAATGACAAATTGTTTGCGCAACCCTTTAGACAGAGCGACCGCATGCAAATTGAGGAAGCTATAAATCGAACCGCCACTTGAAGAGGCCGACGTCGATGACAGCACTCGGCGTAAGAGACAAGAGCACCGCCTTCTATTGGACCGGTTGGTGTGATCTCACTTTCCTATTGGTCGGTTACGGAAATGAGTAAAAAGATAAGAAATCGCGTAATCCGATTCCATTGGCAGGGAAACCGGTGTGTTATCTCACATAAACAACTCATGCAAAAAATATGATAGTAGTAGTTAGTTATGAATTTTAAGCAAGCTTGGGAAGAACATGTTTTTTGTTTCGGTAAAAGTGTCAGGAGTCGGTATTTACTTCTTCCTTTTTTATTTATTTATGTATATATACACTTAGTTTCTCACGTGCAGCTGTGAAAGTGCCTTCATATTCACGTGCACGGAAACGATCACAGATATATATGTGTAGACATATTTTTAATTTTTAACCATTACTATTAAATTCATTTTGAAAGAATTTAAATTTTATTGTAGCACATTTTTAACAATATTCAATACATTACGTATTCAATTACAATTCAAAATTTACAATTCCTTTTAATGTAAAAAATATGCAAATAATGAACAATGGAGGGGCAGTCGTGTAAATAAAATAAAAGCAAAATTATAATTAATACATCACAATTAAAAATTATGCAAAAATTCAACTCAATTGTTTCATTATGCACCTTCAGATGGGGAAGCTGAATGGGGAAGGTTTAACAAATAATTTTGAATACTAAATTCTGTTAAATTCAATAACAGTTTTTACTTATAATTAATTATTATTACAATATTAAAAATGTAAAACAGTTAATTGCATTAAAATTAATAATTGTTCTTTAAAATTAAATAAGATGTAATGTTAGTAAAAGGCAATTATTTCTTCATTTTTTTTTTTTTTTTCATTTTAGAAGTAATTATTTAGAATACAAAGGTAAGGTTAGGTACAATACTGTAATTCGATAAGAAACGTTGGAGGATTCACACACACACACACACAAATGATTCCTAAGCCATTAATTAATGTAACTATTAAATAGTTTACTCTCATTAATGGGTGTTGATTGGTAGTATCCATTTTTTCAGAGAATTCTAATTTTTTTCTATGGAGTCATTGCATCAGTATTTTTTATTACAAGCGAAAAAAGAAAAATTAAATGAAGGAGTGATATAATTTGAAAGAATTTGTAACGAAATTCTTGCTTAGTTACAAATGTACCAGTTCATATAATAAGAGCTCAATTCTATACAACAAAGTTCCCTCAACTATAAACATCAATCTCACTTTGTATATCTGAACCATCTCAATTTCTCTAGCATAAACATTTGTTCTAAGAAACATTTTTAGCTATCTATTCGACTTGGCTGAAAAGTTTCGCCTTTTGAATAATAATTTTGAAGTGTTAAAATACGATCACATGAAGTTGTCAGCACAAAAAATAGAGCTTCTCTCTTTTAACATTGATTCTTGCTAATGCAATATGTAGCTTCGACAATCAGATAATTATGGTGTTATTTTTATTACATTTAGATTACGTTGATTGACTGATTGAATATTAACATCGCATTGTTCAGCTACTCGAGGGCTTTTGGCGATGGACCACGTAATTTTGAACCATGGTCAAGTGACGTGGATGACACCTGACCTGGCACCCCCTCTCCTAACTACCACACCACACCAACGGGAGGACGTTTCAGCTCTCGACAGATTTAACGTGCATCGCTGCCCTACACGGCGGGTCTTAAATTGTACTAGGCTCGAACTCGTGACAAGGCAAGCCACGATCCAATACCTATACCACTCGGCTACCGCGGCCACGACATTTAGATTACAAACAATGCATTAATTTATTGGAATAATTAGATGGCGATACATCAGTTGTGGGTTAAGAAGCACGTGTTTACTCACCAAGCCACCGCGGTTCGTCGTTTTTCTTGTAGGCCATATTTTTCAACCTCCGCAGGTAGTTGTCTGGAGCATCTCCTGCATTACATAACGCCAAGTAAGCAGCTGGGCTGACAAAAAGTCCCTTCATCTGGCGCCGCCCCATAGCTTTCTTGAGCAACTTCACTACATTTACCCCATGGAAGTCCCTGGGGTTGGTACAAGTGGCCAGGAGTGAGTGCACGTAGTGGACAAGGTCATGCATACGAAGAGGCTTCTCGGTATGTCTAGATGGAAAAGAAACATTAATCAGATTTATACATAAAGAAATCTTTTTTTTTTTCATTTGCCGAAATACTTAACAATATAATAAAAAAAAGCAAGAAGTATTTTTTTTAAAAAAAAAGAGTTATATATTGGTTTTAGTTTCATAAGTTAACATCTCCTTCATCAACTATAGCCAACCGGCAGCCGCAGACCACTGTTGGAACGGGAAAATTTTTTGACGGTCTGGAGAAAAATTAGGACATAATTTATATTTTTTAATGAAGACTCAGCTTAAAAAATAACGAGTAACAAAATATATTATGGAATATGAACAATACTTTTTTAAGAAAGTTTAGCTACTTCTTTTAGAGAAAAATTCCTTCAGAGTTTAACGACTGTTTGGTTACTTTTGCGCGGGTGCATCTAGAATGGAAGAGTTGGCGCTCATGGTAAGTTGGCGACATAACACTTCAGTTCGTTAATAATGCTTTGTGATGTCGGTTTTTTCTTGATTTTCGTGAAGTTCCTTTTCCGTGACATGGAAATGTAAGTAGAGGCGTAAAAATAAGTGACTGGTTAGTCATCCACCAGTGACAAAATTACACATTTAGTGATACGGAAAGTTGTAAAGTTGGCGACCCCACTTTTCTACATCACTTGCTATAAATGTTATTTAATTTGTTGGAGTCACCCATTTTTAAAATAGGTATGTGTCAATAAGATTTTTAATAAAAAATTAATATGCATTTCTTGGTACTATTAATTTTTATTTAATGTAGCGTTGTTAAATTGTTTCAGTTTTTAAGATATTACAACCCTAAGTGAGCCTACCAGCTTATAATGATTTCCCCGTCTTTGATACATGGCTAATAAAGTAATTTAATAGTATTGAAAAAAAATTGTCTCATACCTCCATTTCTAAAGTTTGTGCTAAATTAATTTATAAATTCTACTTATTAAGCACTCGCTAAATAAACCACCGGTACAAAGGACAACTTTTCCACCCACTCCATGACCTAAAAGAGCCACTACCGCGTCTTCTTCCATTGATGAAAGCTTTCACAAAGGTTCTTTCATGGTTTATTTTCATTCA
This sequence comes from Trichonephila inaurata madagascariensis, assembly GCA_019973955.1. Taxonomy (NCBI): domain Eukaryota; kingdom Metazoa; phylum Arthropoda; class Arachnida; order Araneae; family Nephilidae; genus Trichonephila; species Trichonephila inaurata. Next base: position 62,413 of record BMAV01010166.1, read on the forward strand.
AATCAGTGTGCCGTAATCACAACACCGTGTTTACATTTTGTTTTTATTTCACCCTGATGTCGTCTCCACAATTTATTTGCCGATTATCAACACTCTTTACTTGGCAGTTTACAAACCCCAATCTCTTATCACGGTTCCCAACTTTTGACAGCCATTCGCCCTGGATATGGAACAAACGCCTTATCTAGGTTTCAAATTCCAAACAGACTTTTCACACAGCAAATTATTAAGATACATTCATTTTCCGTTTTTGATGAATTAATGAATTTATAGCACCGCATTGATGGCGATATGTATGTGATTGGGCTTTCAGAGCATGGCTTAACCAAATAATAAGGCCTTTATAAGGTGTACAAAGAACTTCGGGTACTTTGTAATGGGTACTCTTCTGATTTCTGCATGCCACTTGCGCATTTTTGGAGCCTTATTATGTTACATCGAACGTGTACAAAGCTATATTATTTCCCTTTTAAGACTTCTTTGGTACTATCGAGTGGCCACAATAGCCTAGTGGTCAAGGTGAATGACTCGTGGTCGGTGTGTCATGAGTCAAGCTTAGTACCGCTGAAGACCCGCCATGTAGGGGAGCTCAATCGTCCTCCAGTTGGTGTAGTGTTGTAGTAAGGAGACAAGGTTTACAGCTCAGGTGTCGTTCTCATCCCTTGACCGTGGTTTAAAATTACGAGGTACGTCGCCAATAGCCCTCGAATAGAGGAACAGTGCGACATTAATATTCACTCAATCACTTAATTAGCGCCATCGAAATTTGAATTCCGGGCAATTTCAGCCACAGCCGGATTGCCACAGAACCCGAAGCGAAAGCAGAAGGAATAAGTAATATCAAATACCAACCCAATCATGCAATAACTGATCTTACAGGAGAGAAAAGTGCGATGGCTTGCATTTAAAATGTTACTCTTAAGTATTACTATCAACAGAGATCATACGTGTTTCAAAATGATAAATAAGTAACGGAAAATTAATTTCTCCTCTTTCATTAAAGAAATTTATTCTAAATGATAAATATAATTATGTACTGCGTTAATATACAAACTCTCAAGAGAAACAGATCACAACAATTTTAGAATGGACACAAAAACATTTTTTAATTGCCCTATACTCTTCAATATGATTAATAATTCCAGAATTAATGCATCTTTTAAAATTGATATTTAATTGCCTCACCACACTGAGTTTAACAATACGAGAATCGTATCATGAATATGAATGTAGTATTCTCAAAACGAAATTTGAAAAGTTTCGGCTGAAATTTAAAATTTTTTTATCCCCACCCCCTTTCTATTGCTTAGATAATTTGCTGCTTTTAAACTACTTTTTCTTCCTGATTTATTCAAAACAAGAAATTAGAATGATTTTTCTTGAAAAAGTTACCATTATTCAACATTGATGTTTGAAAAAATCATGGCTTATTACAGCTCGCATTATGAGTTATGTTTTGAGAAATATGCACTCAATGTGATCAAACTATGGAGTAAAAATTCTCTAACAAAAATTGTAGGCTAGAAAGCTGTGGAATACATATCAAGAAGTAAAAGTAATTTTACTATCTGCGTGTGCAGAGGGCGCTAGTAGACCTCTGTTTCCATTTGTATTCAGTACGCCTGTAGACCAGGGGTGGGCGGATTTTTCCAGGGTTACGGGCTACTTCTAATGTTTTTAAGGTGTTGGGGTCCACCCAGTGGCGTAGGTGCGACAATTCTTCAGTAAATTGTATGTTTTTTATTCTTAACACTTGTTTCTAACATTGTACCCCTCTTTAAAAATATGGCAGATTACTATTTTTACTACAGAAACACAAGTAACACAAAATCGTCAAGTTGAATGCTTGAACAATTATGAGCGACTGCCAGCCTTGGATCGTGGGCGTATTCAGTGCAGAGAGGAGAGAACATACGTGAACTGATGAATCTTAAGCCAACGATGTATTTAATTTGATAGCCCCGCCCGCGTCAAAAAGCGGGAAAATGATTAACATGAAAACCCTAACCTGGTGGCGCGGGGTGGGGGATGATAACTCAATAGTACAGGGATGGTGAACCTTTATGGATCAACGTTCCTTTTTTCTTATAAATTTTTAATGAGGAACGTCCCAAACCGAACAATTTCGACTTGTGATTTTGAAAAAAATTTTAATTCCCTTACTAACAACTCGAAACTCTTTTTTTACTAAAAAATCATTTTGGGGCATTGAAAGGTTTTAAATTTTTTTTTCTTATACGAGAAAGTTAAAATTTAAAAAGTAACATTAGCGGGGATTTTGTTGTTGCAGATTAGATTACAAATAACCTATATTGGGTTTTAAGATGTTCCAGAAAAATTTGCATGCTGAATTGGAATCATCTGCCAAACGGCTTCAAAGGGCTTTTAATGTTATTTATCTCTGAAAATAATGACTGGGGTATTAATTAGATGAAAATATGGTTAAAAATAGCATGAACCAGTTTTTTTCAAACAGTTCAATTTTGTGGAATTGAATTCCATGTTCCCAAAATTTCGTTACTCGCATTTTTACTTATATTGCTTGTTCATCTTTTTGTTTCAATCAATTCCAACTTTTTTCTTGTTTCAATAAGTTTTTGAATCCATATTGAACTAGACTGGAAATCACACACAATCAGTTGCATTTAAAATTCTTCAATTTTCAGCCAATCGAATTGGGGCAAGTTCAGTTTACCAAATGAAGTCCCTTTAGGCTACATAATAAGCTTGAGAGTTTCGAATAATTTTTTGAATTGAGAAAATCTCACTGAAAATTCCTTGACTGACGAATGAATTAAGGAAATATTTTGAACCATATATATATATATATATAATGCAAACCGTTTTGTTCGGTGGCGTGCCCAAAATATTGTGCCGCGTGCCATTGGTTCGTCATCCCTGCAATAGTATATCTCGTGCTATCGTGGGAAGAGCTAATCATCAAAGTTAATTTTCCTCTTCAGTCGACGTGAGGGGAAAAACTCATTCCTAAGCTGGCTTCGCAATGATCGCCTTTCCCACCTAGAGCGGTAATGAACGTGCTAAACACCATCGTGCGATTTCAACGAACTTTCGTGTGTTGTCTATACATTTATCGAATCATTTGCTTAAGTAAACACAGTCGCATGAATTGTGAAAAGCCTATTCTCCAGTTTAGCTGTTGTCGGTGTTTCATAAGTATGTTTCTTTTAGTATGCGCTTCTTAGGTCTTAGTAAAAGTGGTCATTCTCAAATGTCTTGGTCATCCTCCGGTCGAACGCGATCGACTTAATGCCCATCACAGCTGTAGACTCTAACCACGGAGCACGACGTACCAACCGTCGCTCAATAAACAAATCTCTTTTATAGTAGAGTTCGCTCTCTTTGCTTAAGTAGATAAGATAATAACTCAAAGTCTGCTCATAAACTATTCAATGCATGCAATTATAGTCAAAGTTAAACCTATCCTATCACGACTAGTAATTATACCTTTATTGCTCCCAAAAGAAGTTCAAAAGATGATAGAGTCGCTTACTATTATATACTAAACACTGATTTGGTTTTGTAAAAATTGAATCAATAATAATGTTTTAGTCCATTTAAATAAAACTTTTTTCTGTGAGGAAAGTTCAGAGCATAAACTACTAAATGATATCTTTGTCTGAGCATATTTTTTTATGATTTAAAAACCAAAAATTACGAATTATTGTTATAATCCAAGCTCTTTTAACATGGTAAAAATGTTCCGTTCAATAGAAATGTTTATTTAAGTTTTTGTGTGATTAGCATCTTTTTTATTTTATTTCATAAACTACTTAAAAACAAGCTCATTCTCAAATTGAATATTTACGTTTGGAATATCAAGAATAAACAAGAGAATAATCCAATTTAATTTTTTTTTAGAAAAAGCTGTTTCTAATGTGATTAACGGAAAATTTCCTCACGTAAAATAAAATAACAAAGAAAAGTAAGGAGGATATATCTTGAGTGCAACAAAATTTAAGTGATATATGGCATGGAAAAAAAAAGATGCTTTTTTTTGTGTTAGCTTCTTTACAGGAGAGTTCCGGTAACATGGTTGGTAGGAAGACGGACTAGTATCTAATGAGCATTATGGGATTTCAAAATCTTCACATGATTTGGTTTATATATTAAAGAAGTTAGTTAGCTCATCATTTAGTGTTCTTCATGATTACAGATTCGTTTGAACTAGCATGTTGCCTCTCAATGCATTAGAAAAATGACACGTGATAATGCTAAAAAAAAAATTTTTTTTTTAAAGACTTTGACTTAGCCACGTGAATTGAACCACGTATCGGCCTTAGAAAACAAGGCTGAAAAAAGAATATCTCCTCACACCACTTATACGCTTCTTTTGTATTCAGGGACTTTTTAAAGTATAGGCCAACAGTAACGAGCCTAGAGCTTTGTCATTAGGGTAGGAGTTCGCGACTCAGTCTCAACAATATCGTGATCCGAACAGTTTCAATCGTCAAATGTTATTCTCAGACATATTCTCCGAAAAATTGGGAATTAGAACAATGCGAATTGGCAACAATGGCAACATCAGTGACGTAACACACCTACACAACCAACCGATTTTAGGGTCTTAAAAGAGCTAGACTGACACCAAATATGTAACATCCGACTTGGGGCCCAAAACTTGACTTTGCTGTTGGGGGGGGGGGAAGAATCTATTGTTTTCCGTTACGCCACTGGGCAAGACTGTATTATCATGTCATATCCATCGTCAGTGTGGTGTCGTCCTCGTCACTTGACCATGGTTGAAAATTACGTGGTCCGTCGCCAAAAGCCCTCGTGTAGCTGAACAGTGCGACGTTAATATTCACTCACTCACTCCATCGTCAGTGTCTGGACCTTAGTCTCTCTACCATCAGATACCACCATTATTCATTTAGTTAAAAGGTGGTGTGAGTGATTGAATATTAACGTCTCACACTGTTTAGCTACACGAGGGCTTTTGGCGACGGACCACATAAATTTGAACCATGGTCAAGTGACGTGGACGACACCTGTGTTGGCACCCACCCCCTCTCCTAACTACCACATCACACGAACGGGAGGACGTTTGAGATCTCGAAGTGGCCGCGGTAGCCGAGTGGTATAGGTATCGGACCGTGGCTTGCTTTGTCACGAGTTCAAGCCCAGTACCACTAAAGACACGCCGTGTAGGGAAGCGATGCACGTTTAACCTGTCGAGAGCTGAAACGTCCTCCCG
>BMAV01010167.1:0-58042 GCA_019973955.1 Trichonephila inaurata madagascariensis
ATTTCTACTTGTTTCCCATACGTATTCCATTCATAGAATTCGTGCGGTTTCATTCAATGTCGTCAATTTGGTTGGGATAGTACGTATTGTCACCAATATGGCTTTGTTAGTATGCTAGAGAGTACCGAATTCATTGTAACTGAATATGTCTAGTATTAGAATATAGATTTTCTTCGAAAAAAAAAGATTAAAAGTTTTAAAAAAAGCCACAAATACATTTCATAAATTTTATTTACCTTTGTGACATTGACAAAATTATGTATTAAGGGCAAGTATTGTTATTTAACAGTATCTAGCACTCAAATATGTTTCTTAAATTATAAAAAGGTAAAACTGTACAGATATGAGAGTAAATGTTTTACTGTAACTGTTTCGACATGTGTTAAAGAAATGTAAAGTTTACTTTTACTTTTAAACTGTTATTCAAACGAAAATAACTTAAATGAAAATATTTTGTGAGAAATCCAAACAGAATCGTCTGCTTTAAAATTATTTTTTAAGAAAAATATTCCTTTTCCCAGAAAAAAAGTAGCTATTCTTGGGTTAAAATTATCAATAATTACATTTAGATTTCTCAAGTAAAATACATTTTTGTTATGTCATGTAAACGTTTATTTACTTAAGACAATTATTGTGATTTATTAACAATGTTAAATCTGTTTCTCAATAGATTAGTTTAAACGCTTTTAACTGAATATATATATATATGTTTATTAAGACTTGAGTCGGGAGTTTACATATTAAAAGATCTTAATATATATCTTTTACAATTTATTTTAAAAAATTGAGGCAAATTGTAGTATGCAAAAGATAATTTGGTATTCATGTAATCAAATCTATTCCAAATTTCAAGACAACTCACCAAATTGGCAGCGATAGGCTTCGTTTTATACTTCAGCAATTGCGTCATACTAAGTCTAAACATTTGTTGACACTAATCAAATACTAAAGTGTGAATCTGAGATTTACCGAATTTTTAAGTAACAAAATGTAATAATTAAATTATTAATAGTAATAATAATATAAGTATATAATTATTATTATTAATTTTATATTATTATGTTTTATAATAATAAAATAAAAAAAAATAAATATATATAATAAAAATTAGATATTCTTTTTTTGTTATAGATTCTTCTTTATTTACAATTACTTATTTTTCGTAAAGTATTTTTTGACTGCTAGATTCATATTCTTGTCAGCATGATCCTTTTTAGAATTTGTGCGGTTTTATTCAATTTGTGCGGTTCCAATTTGGTTGAGATTGTACGTTAATGCCGTCAATATGATCGCGAATAGTACGTAAGTACCGATAGCTTTTATTACAAAAGGGAGTAAAAAATTATTAATTCAATATCACAATAAGATAAGAAACGTCTTTTTTTTTATACTTCATTTCAATAAAATATCTCTTAAACAAGGATTTTATTGTTTCCTCCCTAAAATTAATTTTTTTCAATTTCGTTGCAAGATACACCTGAGATTTTTTTTTCTTACTCATCAAGAGAAAATTGCAATTACAAAAATATTTTGAGATCCTTTAAAAACATTGTATTCTTAATTACTTTTGAGAGAAGTTTTTTTTTAAATAGAATCTTGAGGGAATTGAGAGATTGAAAGGATTCAAAACAAATTACAAAAATATCCTTTAAAAATTTTTTTTAAAATTCTGTTATGATTTAAATGTTTGTATTAAAAAGACTCGAATAAAAATATTTTTATGTTCTTCTCAAGCTGTCAATAGTTATTGATCAATTTATCTTTACTCTAGTTAAAAACTTGAAAACAATAATTTAATCAAGTAACTCATGAGATTAATTCTAAAAGGACTATGCTTCATTGTCTAAAAATTCATCGAAACAAATCATTTCAAAAATTGAAAGCTGTAAAATATTCTGTATTTATTTTTACATAATCAAAATGTTTTAATCAAATTTGTAAATGTATTTGTAAAAAATATTTAATGATTTTTTTTTGTAATTGCTCAAATGTTAAAAGTAAAAAGTACACTTTTTTCTTAAACACCTACAGCTTTAAATTTAAAAAAATACTAATAACAAAAATACACTTAACAAAATTTTCGAAATCAAAAATTAATCTACAATTTATGTAAATGAAATGTTTTGGTCATAAATTAATTGAACATCACACACAATAGAACAAATAAAAAATATTTATTCTTTTGAAAATTAAAGCATGTTATTTATGAAAAAAAATATTATATTCATTCATATGTAAATATTAATTTTTTATTTCTTAAAACGGATTGGAAAGGTTTATTTTCAATGAAATATATTGCTTTAAAAAAGAGAAATATTTTCTTCTGCATTCAAAATTAACTTTCCTGTAGTTATGAATTAAACAATTCAATTTCATGAATGCTTGATTTGGACTTTTTTATATGTTCCTAGGGAAAATTAAATAATTAGCTGAAGTGATTATGAAATATTCAAAACATTGATATCTCTTGGGAATTGCATGGAGAATTTAATTAATCATTAATCCTCTCGTAAAACAGCTAAGAAAAAAAGACACACATCATTAAATTTAAGTTATTATTTTTTCCGTCTAAATTAAAATAATTAATTAGAATTAAAAAAATTCCGAATCACTAATTAGTTTATATATTCGATATACGTTTAAATAAATTAATATTTATGTCACAAAAATGTAGAAAAACTAACTTAAGTAACGACATTAAATATTTGTTTGCTTTTTAATTAAAAATGATAGAGTTGTATTTTAATTATTATTCAAGATTAATACGCAAAAATACATATGTATGAAATCACGTCACTATCTTCCTTATTTTTTGTACATTTTTGAAACAGTTTGTGCAGTAACAACAACTAAAGCTCTTAAACATTAAGACAAAAATAAATGTTTTGTATTTACGTAATTTGAAAAACGCGTACTTATGCTAATTTTATAATATATTATTATTTTTTCTTCAATCAAGTAAAGATTCTGCATTACGCTTCTTATATAAATAAGCATAAAACTTTTATACAACAATTGATTTTAAAAAAAATTAAGTCAATTCCTACTTAGATCAACAAAGTAAAATTTTTTATATTAGCTACTTTTTATTAAATAGTTACAATTTCTTAAATATGTATATACATATGACAGAATCACAACATTAAGGGGTAAATATTTTTTATTAATTATCATTAAAGTATCGTATTAGCATTCAAAGCAATCGTGTATATAAAGTTTCAGTTCAACTGAATGCTTTAAAATGCGAGAAAAAGGCCTTTTCAAGTTTTGTCACATGTCGCCAAAAGGGTCGCTAAGTCACCAAAAATGATGCCAACGTGGTTGTATTTGTAATTCTTTAAATAATTACTTTTACTAAATTAATTTTTATTAATTATAATTTAATTACTGTATTTTCATCCAAAATAATCATGTACATAAAATGTCAGCTTAGTTGAGCGCCTTAAAATGTATTTTATTAACGATTGAAAATTGCACCAAGATAAATCAATATATAGAGTGTGAGCTAATAGTAAGAATTTTGTAAAAGTAAAGGGTTTAGCTTAAGTCAGTGTTCTTCAAATTGTGTTCCAAGGAACCCTGGAGCTCCATGAAGCGTACCCAGAGGCTCCGTAGTCACAATAAACAAGTAATATTAAAAAAACTATTAAGTCCTTAACTACTTAGGCTAACAAAGAAAGATTTTATTTTATTACTTTTTATTAAATAGTTATACAATTATAATAAACATATATATACATATGAGCGAATCCCAATATTAAGTGACAAAATAAAAAGTGATTTTCCTTGCAATTTTCCATTTTCCTTTCTATATAGGGCAGGGATGGCGAACCTTTATGAAACAACGTGTCATTTTTTTTCTAAAAAAAATATTTAGTGAAGGATAGACGGGCCGTCAAATAATTTTGACCTGCGATTACTGGGAAAATAATAAAACTAAATACTAACAGTTTAAAACTCTTTATTTTCTACGAAAAAATACATTTTGCGGTACAGTAGCAAATATTTTAGATATACGCGTAATTCAAATTAAAGTAACATTACTGTGACATCTGTTATTGCATATTAGGTGATAAATATCTTATATTATGGCTACACAGTACTCTAAAAATCTCATTTTTACCAAAATTTTTTTGCATTTTATAGTGGCCCATATCATTGAGAAGCTTGCCACGAAATTTTAGATCTTTAGCACATTAGTTTTTAAGATATTTGAAGTTTTATGAGCTATGGTTTTGGTTTCGGTTTCATTTTTAAGCATTTTTCCACTCTTAAATTGAATTAATTAAAAATATTTTTGAGCTTTTAGTTTGAAATGGTTATTAATTCCAATTTTCACTACTAAAATCATTTCTGCTTGATTATGTTTTGAGTTTTTTGAGTTCTCATAATTAATTAATTAAGATTAACTTCATAGCCAATTTTTGCTTTAAAAATAGTTTATATAACTTAAAATCTTTATCATTAATTTTTTTCTGTAGAGAAAATGCCATGGCTAATGCGTTATCAGGTTGCTGTGAGAAACAATATTTCTAAGAGATGAAATACTACTGAAAATGATGTATCTAAAAATCAGTCCTCTGCTGATTCTGCAATTAGACCTCTGAATAAAAGTATTCTGAATTCAAATGTTGCAGATATAACAGAATATTTCCTTGATGCACCAAACTACCTTATACTCAACATATTGTATTACTATATTTTAGTATTTTAAAGTCGTACAACAAGAGTTAAAACTTTCTAAACTGCCCCAATTTAAAACTGAAAAAAATTAAATTTTTATGAGCAAACCTGACTATTTTTAGCTCAAGTTAGTCTCATTATTATTTTGTACATAAATGCTTTGTGTTTTAAAACTTTTGTGAAAATATTAGATTAAGATAAAGCTGAAAAAACTGACGTCTTAACAAATGCTATCAATATTATTCAAAAATTTATTTCGAATAAAAAATATTATTTTCAGTCATATTTAATTAAAATAGTGATTTAATGCAGAACATACATTGGAAAATAACATATTAAAAAATTAGAGCTTTACAGGCATTATAAATTTTGGTTTTATGACTTTACACACTTTAAATGCGTTTTTCTTAGACTTCCAATTTTGAAAGTATAAGTGTTTTCTAATCCCTAAGGCTATTTTCATGTTCAAGAAAGGACCTTGAATTTGTTTGTATATACTCCCAAATGTATGTTCTATAAAAGTTAGTATGAATTTAGGGCTTAGATGTCTAGTTATTTTTCTAAAAAATGCTAAAGTTAATATTTTAAAAAATTTCGTTTATTTTGCAGGTTTTTCTAGAAAAATATTTATTAAAAATCAAAAAGGAAATAGAGTTTCAAATCCATACCAACTTTTGTTTGCAATAACCTAAGAAACATAAATAACTTAAAATGATTAAAAAATTTTAAAAATTGAGTATTTTATTAGAGTTTGAGGAAACTTCAAAAATTCCTATTTTTTTAAAATTGTAAGCTAATGGCTGATCAAACTGACTTTTTACTTATAGAATCAGCTTAATAATATAATCTAAATATAAAACATCAATTATTTTTACTGTAACTGTCTCCAAAAAGTTTTTTCAAAAAGGATACGTGTAGCCTTAAGGATTGTAAGATGTTACTTTTAGCAGAATGCAAGCTGTGAATTGGAGTTATCTGACAAACGGTTTCTATAAGAGAGTCTTTGATGCTATTCAACTCTGAAAATAATTACATATTTAGATGAACATATGGTTCAAATAACATGATCCAGCTTCTTCAAACAGTTAAATGTATGTGGAATTGAATTCTATGTTTCCAAAATTTCGTTATTGGCATCGGTTGCACACCGTGACCAATCATTCACGTTTGTTTTCAATATTTCATAGTGAGCATTGTTATTTTGAACCACAACGCAAATCGTTTTGATCGGTGGGGTGCTCAAAATTTTGTGCCACGTGCCATCAATGTCACCGGTTCCATTGGTTCACCATCCTGATATAGGGTGTTGGACTATTTTTGTGTTCCTATTTGTTTATTAATCAAATTTGATTATTCTAATAAAATAGTTTAATCAAAAAAGGAAACCATATTCTCAGATATTAGACAATCCCAAGTGAGATTTGAACCCACGACCTGTGGATTTGAAGTCCAACGCGCTATCCATTGCGCTAGAGCAGTGAGTCCCAAAGTGATCTATATGGACCCCCAGGGGTCGATGATGACTTACAAGAGGTCTACGCCAGCGAAAAAATAAATTGGGGGTCCATGAAGGATAAATAGGAGTCTACAACAGCATCACCTATATATTTTTTTATTTCTTTTATTTACATGGACATTGGAATATTTCTGGTTTACCTGTTTCCACTTTTTTTTTTTGCAACTTTCTCCCAATCCTAGGATGGAGTCACAACAGACATTCCTAACGCCTACAGGATGTCCGGTGTTATATGAGTAACTAAAAAGGGAGGGGATAGAGAGTTTTTGGAAGTATAGGTCCACACAGTAGATGTTTCATTTTACTCCTGAGAGTTACTTTAAAATAAACGGTTGTGATTTCAACCATGAAAAGACTCATTTTCAAACATATTGGCTAGATGAAATAAATACATAGTTCCATCTTTTACAATTTACTCGCTTGAAATAGCCACAGGTTATTATGTTTTTAATTTTTAATATTATTTTTTTTTTTGTAATAGTAATATTTTAATATTTCAAAGATAACTTTTTGTGCTTCTCTTTTAAATAAATTAAATATACTGACGACCTGATAAATCAAAGTAACTTCGAAAGAGAAAAGAAACAGAGAGAAAAATAAGTACAACGCAATCGGTTCGACTCTTCAGTTTATAGACAAAATAGATAATAAAGCGGTTGCGGTTGTGGTGGTGCGCTTTTTCTTTGGATTTACATGAGAAATAAAATGCGGGCTAAAGCTGACACCATACATAGGTATTCAAAAAAAAAAAAACTGTGCAACGTATATTTTCAATTTCAGTAATGTGAAAAAAATGACGAGTATTTTCATCAATTACTCCTTCACACGGAAATCCAGTGGCTGTCGAAAGGCTTGTGTCTGATAAGAATTTTTGCACTTTTTGAGTATTTTAGAGTTTTTGGATTCTAAAGATGCAATTTGAAAAGGAAATTTAATCAAGCGATAGAAACAGACATTGCCTACTTAACAGATTTGCTTAGTAAATTTAATGATGTTAGCTTGCAGTTATAAGGTGATAGCTTAAATTTGATTAAAACAAAGTCCATCATTTAAGCGTTGCTTGCCAGAATTAAGCTAATGGAGCATAATACCGGACTACGTGAATCTTTTCGGTTTCTCAATTTGTCTCAGACAAACTGGCAAGAAGATGACATTTTAACCTACATTCAGCATTTGAATGACCTCTGTTCAGATTTTAAAATTCGGTATACAGATATTTTGACTATCGTAATACCACAGTGGTTAATTAATCCATATGGTGACATTAAAGAGACGGATGTCGTATTGCAAGTGGAACTGATTGGAATAATTACAAATGAAGAACTTAAAGTACAGCTCAAAAATGGATATCAGAAATTCTGGCTACAAAAAAATATACCTCTTACTTATTCCATATTATATAATATCGCGAGAAAATTTTTAATTGCTTTTCCATCCTCGTACCTAGTGGAAAGAGGTTTCAACGTGGTTGCCAATCTCCTAACAAAAAAAGATATTGACTGGATATTACTAACCGAGAAGATTTAAGACTAAACCTGACTAAATTGATGCCAAATGTTCAAAAATTGTTATTACAGCATCAGGTTTATTCATCCCATTAAAAGCATTTTTTTGCTGAGTTATTTTATGTAACAAATTATTTGATATAAATTTAATTAATTAATTGTGACTTAAATTTAATTAATTAATTGTGACTTAAATTTAATTAATTAATTGTGACTTAAATTTAATTAATTAATTGTGACTTTAATTTAATTAATTAATTGTGACTTTAATTTAATTAATTAATTGTGACTCAAATTTAATTAATTATTTGTGATTTTAATTAATTAATTATTTGTGATTTTAATTAATTAATTATTCGTGATTTTAATTAATTAATTATTTGTGATTTTAATTAATTAATTATTCGTGATTTTAATTAATTAATTATTTGTGTTTTTAATTTCATTAATAAACGCTTAAAATCAACATGAGTTTTCTATGGTTTAAAGTTGATGAATTTGCAAAAAATTCAATATTAGCAAGCAGGGGGTCTACTCCAAACCTGAAAACATGACAAGGGGTCTATGAGGCAGAAAAGTTTGGGAAACTATGAGCTAGAGTGACACAACAACGACTTTTCTTTCTAAATATGCAGTTGGAGTATTATTTTAGTTTGTTAATATTTATTCATATTTTTATTCAATTAAATAATTAATATTTTAAGAAACTGTACTAGCATCAAGTGTCATCCACTACAAGTTTGAAAAAAATGTATTTGAACTTAAAGGGAAGAATAGAAAGTATTTTAATAACGATACAAAATTTGAACAATATATATATATCGGGAAGGAGTGAACTAATAGTAGAAATTGTGAAAAATCGAAAATAATATTATAAATGTGTATGCAAAAAGATTCACGTTCTCAGTGTGAAGTTTGTACTGCTCCAAGTACCTTAATCTCTCATTTTTTTTACATAACTTTTTTTTATTTTCATTACCTTTTAAACTTGTATAATAATATAATAAGTAATATTTAAACGTTTTTTCGTTATGTGTATTACCTACTACATTGCGAATATTTAATATTGTTTATACTATCCCAGGTTCCAGGAAATAATTTTACTCTTGTTAGTACAATGCCTAGCAAAGCTAAATATTTTTCTAATGGAAAATACACCATTTTGATTTGTGACAAAAAAACCTGTAATGAAAGAAAATCGACATATCAATGTATTCGACGTTAAAATCTATATTTAAGAAAATTAATTTGATATTCAGGTGGCAACATACTCAATATTTCTCACACAGATATAGACATTTTAATGCATTTCAGAGCAATATATTTAAGTGAAAAGTATTTATCTCCTCGTGAGTAGCTACAAAAACAAATATGAAAATAAATTAACACATATATAAAACAAGTAATATAAAAAAAATTAAGTCAATTCCTACTTAGATCAAAAAAGAAAAATTTTATTTTAGCTACTTTTTACTAAACAGTTACAATTAATATAAATATGTATATACAAAGGACAGAAACACAACATTAAGTGGTCATTAATGTTTATTAATTACCATTAAAGTATCGTATTGTCATCCAAAACAATCGTGTATATAAAATTTCAGTTCAGCTAAATGTTTTAAAACGTGAGAAAAAAAATTTTCAAGTTTTCACACAAGTCGCCAAAAATGATGCCAACGTAGCTGTTTTTGTAATTTTTTAAATAATTAGTTTTAATCAATCGATTTTTGTTAATTATAATTAAATTGTCATCCAAAATAATCATGTATATAAAATTTCAACTCGATTGAGCACTTTAATTTTATTAACGATAGAAAATTCCACTAAGATAAATAAATATATATATAGAGAGAGAGAGAGAGCTAATAGTGTAGTAATTGAAAAAAAAATGAAAATAAATTAATACAGAAAATGAAATGCGACTGCAGGTAATTTAAATAGACCAAGGCTTCAGCAGTTTGTATAAAAAAAATGCAAGCACGTATCCCATGTGCTAAATATCGTGCCTCGATGGGTGACACTGGATCCCAAATTAATATTATTAATGAGTTGTTGTTGTTGTTAGTCGTGGGTAGCCTAATGGTTAGAGCATCGGATTCCGGACCGAAAGGCCTGGGTTTGATGCCCGATGCTACCAAATTATTTTCGAGTACACACGGAGTACTTACTCGTTAAATCAGTGGGTCCGAAAGTCTTGTGGGCGGTCCCAGCGTAAACCACAAGTACAGGGGACTGAAAAATATTTTCCTCCCTTCCAGCTCCATGCCTAAATTGTGGAGGTGGAGATCGGTGGAGTCGCCATCTATCGTAACTATCTATCGTCCCTTCGGGAATTTCACCGAGCTAAATCGTACTGTCACCTGTATGGTGCTCAAGGCTAAGGCCAACGACAGGCGTACATCTAGCCCCTTGTCACGGTGATTTTTTTTTTGTCTAGCCCCTTGTCACGGTGATCTGACTACGTCAGACAGGTGAAATGAGCAACAACAACAGATATACAT
Source organism: Trichonephila inaurata madagascariensis (assembly GCA_019973955.1). Classification (NCBI taxonomy): domain Eukaryota; kingdom Metazoa; phylum Arthropoda; class Arachnida; order Araneae; family Nephilidae; genus Trichonephila; species Trichonephila inaurata. The sequence continues at coordinate 10,209 of BMAV01010167.1, forward strand.
TAAAATTTTTAACATCAAATGCAATAATTTTTAATTGTCTTTACGTTAAGTAACTATACCATATTGATCTACTTTAAATATTTTTTTAATATATATTCTTTGAAGTATGTGTAAGTGTGGGATGAGGATACTCGAAAAATATCCTATAGTTCTAAGGGCTCCGTAAGTGAAAAAATTTTGAAGACCACCGACCTAACTGAATTGACATCAAGTTATTGATATTTTTTTTTCAGCTCCTTTGAATCCAAATACAGCTACATTTCAAAATATTCAAATAATAAAAAAATAAATCGCAAATTCATTTTACAATTATTCTTCCAAAATAAATATATCAGAATACTTAAATGTAGTATTATACCTTACATGTTTTGTGGATGAGAATAACATGGATAAATTGTATGATATAGTAAAGTTTTTGTAATGAATTAGAGTGAATGAATTTTTTATTAATTTGCAATGAATAAATATCCTACTTTAGAAAACATTTATTCCTTTTATAAATAATTGCAATGGTTTTCATTTAATTTTTAAAATTTTCTTCAAAGTTTCACAAAACTGCTATTTATAATTCAAAAATATGACACGCAAAATAACGTTTTTAACCCTTTTAATCTATCTTTGTGGCTTATTTGCATGAATTAATAATACTCACGATTATCTCTACGGAAGAGAACCACCGTATATATATATATGTGTTATATACTCTCCATATTTGTATTTACTTAACTTATAGATAAACATTCTAGTTACCACGAAAAAATTTAAGCTGTAACTTTAAAAAACGTAAGAATTGCAAATAAATTCGGCCGTTGACTTAAGAGCACCTATTACAGATCAGCACCTTCTACAGTACAAAAGTGAAGTTCATTGTCAGATGAGAAAAGGAAAAACCAGTTTGAGCAACTGGTATTAATTTGCAAAGAGAGGTAGATAGCACTTATGATGTGTAGGAAGAAGATGAAGTTTCAGGCGAGAAAAAAAACCAAATTCATCAAACGAATTCATTGTTGCTGTTGTTGTTTTCAATATCTTTGGAGTGGGAAAGCCTACACCAAGTTCATTTGACCCCGCATAATAGTGTCACACACCAGATTTGATATTCAAACAACTGTCGCAGGGAAATGCCCCAGCAGTCCAGAAAATGAGCAGGAGAAGCAGGGACAGGTAAAGAAAGACTTTCCCCCTGCACAAAAGTTATGCTATGCAGGTGACCGCTTTTAAAGCGCGCCAAGGCCGTCTGATGAGCCTGCAGCTCCTGCACTATAGAGATAGGCCAGGACTCTTAGCTGTGTACCAGTGGTGAGCAGGAGGATTTCGCCATGTAAAATTCATTTTAGTTCTTTGGAGGGAATGAATTTCCGAATGGCTTAAGACAGTGGAACTTGGGGTTAGAGAGAAATAAATGTGATTGGTCCGTGGCGAAGGGTATTATGCAGCTTCCCTTTAGGCGAGGAACCACTTGGGAGGGATACTGACAAAACCTCGTTTATTGGTGATATTTCCTTTCTAGACCAGAGGGCCTGGGTTCGATGCCCGATGCCACCAAAATACCATCCGAGTACACACGGAGTACAGGATTGTTAAATCACTGGGTCCGAAAGTCTTGTGGGCTGTCGCAGCAGAAACCACGGGTGCAGGGTGCTGGAGAATATATTTCCCTCCCCTCCATGTATCTATTGCAAAGAAGTAAAACCTGTCTTAGGCTCTGGCAACTTTCCTTAATTTCTTTCGAGAAGGACATGCCTACAACAACTAGTACTGATGGTTGGATTTTAATGGATGAAATAATCTATCCCTCAACAAGTTCATTAAAGTATCCGACTACCCTAATATCATGATTTTTTTCAAAGATTGACACATTTTTTTCATGATTTTATTTTATAGGCCATCTTATTAGCTTAGTAAAAATGCCAAACTTTTTATTTTCCATTCACTAGAACAAAAACTGCAAGTGTTTTATTAAAAGCAGATGCCATAACTTTACACAAGATGTCAAACTTTAAAACGAGTTTTACTCAAAGTGTTTTTTTTCCAGAAAAATTTAAACGGGGACAGCGATTGCTCAAAAAGTTTTGAGATTAATTTGCTGAAATTTTTGTGAACGTTTTTTAGAACAGTAGAAGTGTTTTGACTATTAGATTTATCAATCACTGTTTTATTTCAAAATTTACAGTTCTTTATGTGAATATAATCACTTATTTTTAAACAATTTCATATAGTCACTTAGATAGAGTGCTCTAGTGTTTTAAAAAAATTAAAATATCTGTTATCCGGAAGGCCATTTCAAACATGAGTAACAAAGTAACACTTTAAAATTGAAAATTTGAGAATTTGTTCAAAAATATTTGTACAGAGCGGGCCCCGTTTATGTAATTTTTTTGTACATTTTCACCAATTTTCTTTTCCCCTTTAAATAATAATAAGTTTTTTTCTGTTTTCAGTTTTACGATTTTTTCCTTAAAATATACTAAATAAATATAAAAATCACAAAAAATCCCCATACCTCCATTTTTTCAAAAAAAAAAAAAAAAATGTTGTCGGTAAGTAGTCGGATAACTTAAGTACACATTAAAAAATAACAGAATATTCACATTTGGGCTCAGTAAAGAATTAAAGAACAAAAATAGATAAAATTACAAATAATATCTGTTTCTCTTACTTGAACATCAGAACAACAAGTTGCAAAAATGAAATTCTTACCAAAAAGTACTAAAATGCTCTTGCAATTATGTCATTCATGATGGAGAGTTAATAATTTTCTCATCTGTCACAAAATAATGATAATGTTCTGTCATATAATATAGTATATTTGAAGATTTAAGATTATACTAAATTATTCCACTAAAATCTTCTAAAATGGGCCCGTTAAAATGAATCACCTCTACTATTCTCGTTTTATTCAAAGGAATTTTACGACTCTTTTGCGACTGAGGCTCTTAAATTGGCCCCATGATTTCTATGTCTAGACGGTTTAAATAATGTAGAAAATTTAGATTAAGAATTTTTTTTCAGAGATATTCATAGTTACCTATGCTCTTTTCAAAGTATAATGAGAATAGTTATTTTTTATTGCGCTAAAAATATCTCAAAATTACAGCGAAACTTGGCAAGAAAAACTTTTTATGTGCATTATATTGGCAAAAATCTCTTAAGAATTGCTTACACATTAGTTTGTGTCTAACATTTAAGCCACGGTATGTGAAATCTTGTTGTGTATGTAAAAATATGGTTCCAACAGAATTTATGTAAATTCACACAAAACATTTCCTGGAAGGTAAATTGCATGCTTCCAAAAATTTAATAAAATTTTATTTGCTAAGTTTTGTAAAAAGCACTTTACATTTTAGAAAATTATTTCAAAATTTAATAAATTCTATATTCTAAAAAAATGAGTATACTTTCAAATGTTAATTATAAATAAACCAGCAAAGACTTACGTACGGTTAAACCAGCACTTACGGTATTTTATATTCCCAAAAGAGGAAATTCCGAAGTTTTTTTTAAATGCTTTATTGCGCGATTTCTATGAGCGCACTAATAGTTTCAAGAAAAAATTCGTGCGTGTGTGTGTGTGTCAGGTCTGGAAAGTTTAGCTTTAAGATTAATTGAATAGTAAATAAAAATAGAGTGAACTCTTTACTGCCGCGTAGGGATTTTAGAGTGAGAAGGACTATTTAAGGTAGAGCGAATGCACAAATGTTGAGAAGAGAGCAATAGAGGAGAGAGGCTGGTGGCTTATGCTTTGATAATGTCTTTAGTTTTGTCCGATTAGGCGCCAAGTAGCCGCCTGACACACACACACACACATATATATATATATATATATACTAAAATGCCATAAATTTAACCTAAGCTATACATTATAAGACTATGTGTTACCTACAATCTTGTTTCCTACGGATAAGATTTTGTTTCTATATTATTGGGAACATTTAATTATGACCTATACTACGCTTCTATTTACAGTTTAGCTGTAAATTAGATTTAAACATTTTAGTATATAATTAAGGATTCTATGTATATATGTACTGATTCCGGGTTGAAATTGAGCATTTTGATATTCAATTCAGGCGTTTAAAGAATAATCAAGTTTAGTGTAGTTTAAATCTTCATTTAATTTATTAAGTAGCAAAAACACACTCACACATAAAACAATTAGAAACACACAAAGCAAAACGTTGACACGCGAGGTTTACATGACATTCACAAACAACAGCCCTTTGTCTATCCACAAATATCTTCTATTCATACTGATGATTTCCATAATTTTCGGTAAAGGCTCTGCTGATTGGTCCAGATACTTGGATGGTTAAGCTCTGATGAGATAAGATTACTGTTATAGCATGTTAGGCGCGTAAACTAGAAATTAATTATCAGGCGTAGTTTTAGAGGTCTCAAGACCAGTATGGATTAAAATCCCTCAAAAGACAAATAAACAGACTAATGCCGACTAAAATAAAATTATGTCTTTACTTTTTCACAATGGTAATCTCAGATATTCTAATCAATACTCACCATTGCAAATTATTTACTTAAAAGGCAATAAAATACAGACACACAATTTATTTGTAAAATAATAATATTAAAACAACGTTTCTAATATTTAAAAAAAATACTTACGTATTATTGTAACCTATTGGAGACATTATATGAAACGAAACACTTGGTCGGCAATTAAGCGTGCACGACATATAGAAATCGGGGTTGCCAACTTGCCGAGTTATTAATAGGGTTGGCGATCGTTGCTATAATACGTAAGTACCAAAAAGAAGTTCCTACATTTTAAATACTTGAATGGAGTTTGATATTTAACAATCAAGAAATCTATTGCATAATTTAGTGTCATAACCTAAAATTAATTTAAAACAAACTTACTTTCAATGATACACTAAGCAATTCAATTCCAGGTAGTCCCATCTGTGTGTTTTTAGAGCTGAAAATATAGAAAAAAGTAATGTGGGTATGAAGACTAAAAAACCAAACATTTAAATAAGGCTTTTGAGAAATTAAAATTAATTAATTTTGCCAATGCATCCACAGAAATTAATTTTTATGAAAAAGTGCGAATCTTATAACGCTGTATTTCTGGATACTAAATTTCATATTAAAATGTATAAATACTATAGAAAAAGTACACCAAATAAATGAAATGAATAGATTCTTTATTTGTTATGGGTTTGCATATAACCCTTTTAAAAAGCTTTCATAAAATAACCTATTAGAATATTGAAAAAAAAAAACTTATTTTATAAAAAGGTAGATACTTACTTATTGTTCTACTAAAATAAGTATATTAATTAAATTAAGCACATTATTGTGCAAATAAGCGTTCGTAAGTTCATGCATTTGGAATCATATCCGAAAGTATTAAATTACACATTATTTTTTTCTTTACTTTTTTAATAACATATTTTAAAGTAAACATAACACACACAACACACACAAATTTAACAATAATAAAAAATGAATATGTCTCATAAAATAAACTATCAAAAATTAGAAGGTTAATAAATCAATAATTTTGTAGAATATTGCTGAAATTTTGGGGTAAAAGAATTCATTCAAACAATATCTGATAATTAAGCAAAAAATAATCCGGTCTTAAAATACTTCATTGATGAGTTTTTGAATTTCCAAATCATGATTTCAGTCTTTTTTATCAGTCGTTAAATATTGTTTGAAATAAAAATAGTTTCTTAAGAAAACAGTTATAAGACGCATTTTTATCGAATATATGAAAAGTTTAAGGTATGTAACAACCCAAAATTCTCCGTTTCAGTGAAAATTTTCGAAATTTTTTTATGCTTTTATTTTTAGCCCATACTTTTAAGATTCCCAAAACACTCTATTTTTTGTTTTTACGATATTAGAAGCAAAGTTAGAGCATAATTAGTAAACCGGAAATGGAGTTTACAAAACCAAGTGACCCTACACAAAATATTTTTTTAAAATATTAAATTGAAATTTTCAAAACATGTTTTATTTAGTTCTATCCGTTATGACCAAAAACTAATCTCTGTGTATATATTTATATACTTTTGCTTTTTAAAAAAAAAATTCTTAATTTTTTTAAAAAAAGTGTTTTATAAAATTTGGCATATTTAAACACTTTAAAAAATTTTAAAATTTTTAATTTCTAACCAAAAGAAGTTACACACGTACTGTATAAATATTATTTGAATACATTTATTAGAATTTTGTGTAAATGCAATTTTTCATCGAAATTTCATAAAAATGATAATTGTTATAGTCTATAAATCTCTTCAGAAAACATCAAAAGGTTAAAACAACATCTGAATGAGTTAAAACACTAAAAGAGATCTTGACTTAAAAATAGGGTGAGTTTAAAAAATGTACAATTAGTAGAAAAATTTTTATACTGTATTCACAAATCTTTAAATGCATTTTCTGAGAAACTGTATTTCAATTTTTTGCTTCACGGTAAAGTTCAGTAAAGGCTTTCTATTTAAGATATTGAATTGAAGTTTTTGAAAATGTTTTATTTAGTTTTATCTCTGTCCATACTATTATCAATCTTGTGTATATTTTTTGTATTTTTATTGCACTTTTGTGAAAAAATAACTTGTTTTTTTAAAATTGAGTTCTTGCATAAAAAATGACATATTTTAAAACTTTCAAAAGTTTTAAAAAAATCTTAAAATTGCAAATAATTTTTAAGGATGTTATATATTTTATGTTCTATATAAATATTATTAAAATATATTAATTAAAATTTTTTTAATAAAGCCTTCCATAACTGAAATTTTTCCCACTAAATTTCACTCTAATTTCCCAATATACCCAAAATTTTTTTTCATTTTGGGGAAAATTGTACAATTCTGTTTTATGCCCCATTTCAAATAAAAAAAGTGTTTATTTAGTTGAAAATTAAAAATTTCAAAAAAAGTGCTCCAAAGGTAGTTACATACCTTAAAAGAGTACGAAATGCTATTTATTCTATCAATTAATGCTATTTTTTTATTTGTTGATTTTTTATTCATTGGGTACTAAATTTCCCTTTTTTTTTAAAAGTTTGGGGCTTATCCCCCGCAGGTTTCGAAACAACTCGAGTCTCTTTCAAACAACCGTTTCAAGCTGCTGCGAGGGTAAAGGGTTGTCAAAAACAAAACAATACCTCGAATCACCGTGCCGCATTGAAAAATGACTCGACTTTTTTTCTGCTTCTTTCTTCAGAAACCAAACATCCAATATCATTTATTTTAATCGGCTCTCACTTTTAAATGGATCACCATTCTGTTTAAAATATACACCAGTGCTTCTCAAAGTTTCAATATTCTCGACCCAATATTCAATCATAATTTTCTTCGCGTTTTTTTGGTTTTTTTTGGGAAAAGAAAGACTTTAACCTCAAATGCCACCGCCTATATAAACCTCGTTCAGCCCAAAACATTAAATTTCCCCCGACGTAAATATGTCTTTTCGAAATACAAACTTTTTTGTGCACTGTTTTTTTATAAAAATTTTTTCAAGGTTTGGAAGAAAAAAAAGGGCCTTGGCAATGTTTGTGAAGGATTTTCTTTTTTTTAGATTTAATTCCCTTCTCCCCATATGTCTTATACGCACTCCACTGTGGAAAACAATTGGCATTGGGAAACTAATAGCGTAACTTTTATTTGGTAGTTAAATTTATTATAAACCGCACAAATTATCAAGATAAGTGTTACTTTTTGTATATAATTTTATGTATGACAATCCAATGGGGTCACTGGTAATTATTTAACTTGTTCTTAGCTTAGTAGTGTTAAATTAATTATAAATACATTGTGTAGCACTGATACATTTATAAGTGTACTATATCAGTGTAAATGTGTATTTTATTTTTTCATTATGTCAGAATGGATTTTGTATGCTTACTTTCAGTAAATTGATTTTTTTAAATAATCTTCTGTTTTGACTTTTCAATATGCTCGCGCCCCCCAAGGGGGGCACGCTCCACAATTTGAGAAACGCCGTTATACACCAGTATAATATTGTACGCCCTTTCTGATGCATTTGACAAATCCGATGCTGCTATCTTTTCCGCCATCTAGTTCATGACGTAGGGAGCCCAAGAACTGCATTGGCTGAAATTCCGGGCAATTCTTTCAGCTCACTGGGAAAATGTTATTCAAAGCCTTTGCTACGGCAACTGGGTAAAAATCATTCCAAGGGTTCGCTTGAAAGAAAAATTGCTCCAAATAAGTATACGTGTGATAAGGCCTTTACTTGTTCATTACATTTAACTGAAAGTTGTCTGTAAGTTTTTTAAAAAATTGAAATATATTAGGAATACATTTTAGGAAAAAAATATTTCCATTATTCATAAAAATTAGGTGAAATATCTTCCTACCAGTTCCGGAAAAAAACATTTCAACGCTGTTACTCTATAGCGAATTCCATTTTAAATGTACAAAAAAAATATGGAATATTTTATCAATCCATTCTTTTCACGGCGTCTAAAAAAGCATTACTCTATGTGTAAGTAATTGAAACCATGTACCTACTATGAACTATGCTAAATATCATGCCTTAAAACTATACGGTGGCAATCGGTGCGAGGGACCTTATAATTTTGAATCCTTTAATTACTTACTCGGGTGAACCGAGCTCAATCAAAGAGTTTCGGGCTACGAACCGACACTCCGAGAAGATAATTTATTTAAAACAAAATACATATACAAAATGGTCCCGAATGAGAAACCCTCTTTAAAATTCTTGAGACTAGGTTCTAGAATGTAAAATAGAGCAATTGAAAATTACTTTAAAAAGGTGCCCTCTCACCAGGTGCGAGAATATAAATGATACTAAAAATAGCAATGTAAATACTTTATACAAAACACACACAAAGATACTGTATGACTAATCAGATAGGAAAGTTCTTGGAAAAGACAAAGTACAAAGGGATATCAATCCTAAAAGGGGAGAGGGGAATGCAAGATGAAATAGAGGGAAGATTCATAATTCTTTTTTTGTTTGTTATATTTTCGAAAAAGGGTAAGAAAGAAAATGACCCCTCAGCAACAGAGTACGTAGACCTTCACCGAGAAAAGAGTGCCGCACGGACTCTGGGGTTCTCCAGGAAAAACAGGAAAGACGCGACCCATCGGAATGTGGCCTTTAGGTATGGCAGGAAAAGATACCGGAGATGAAAGAGAAAGTGTCACCCCATGGACACATCTACCTCTCTCCCTCCTCCATTTTCTTTGCACCCCTAGGCAAGGGGAGTAATAGTCAAGTGACGAAGCTGACCGTTTAGCTAGCTCTCTACTCCTTTTACTCTCGCAGAAAGCCATGTGAGGACTTAGAGCCTCGTCATGTCCACAATGTGCATCAACATCTTTACATGGCATATATTTTGAGAGACACCAAAACGAGGAAGAAAAAAACTGAGCACGAGTTCACGATCATGACTGTTCAAATATTGCGAACTAAAAATTAAACACCAAAATAAAGTAATGCAAATTTAGATTAAAATAAACAATATTTAATGAGGAACACCGTTTTTTTTTCTTGGCCAAATCTTTCATGAAAACATATAGACTTCATTTTTATTGTTTTAAATTTCAGTTTTACTGTCTAAAATACTCGTATTTTATTTAGGCTTTTGTGTTAAAAAAGAAATTTTTGTTGCTAATATAGTTATATATATATCCACCACAGTTGTGGTGCTGTTTAACTCTCCCTATGTAGATGACTTTCAGTTGGGTTAAAAAACAGGAAGAAATATGACCGTTCTGTGCGTGATCTAAACAAAAATGTAAATATATGTAAATAACTAATTAGATGTTCATTAAAATTAATTTATCGTTCAAGAACCCATGTTTATAATCACCCAGACGTGCATGCACTTTTGGAATGCAAAGGTCAACACTGATATGCTTTACCATCAAATCATGACATATTTTTAGAGAGGTAAGCAGTGCCATCCAGCGACATCTTTATGTATATATATATATATATATATTCACGCTTGTGTGATTAGTTTAAAAGGTTCTTTAAAAATTTCTTACATTTAAATAATCATTTTTAGCTCTAAAAGCACAGTAAAACGTTTTTAAAAAACAATCTGCTTGTGCTTGATTTTTAAATTAGTTTGAACAACATAGATTTATAAAACATTATGGTAGTAGTTCGGTGTGATGGGTTCAAAAAATCAATGTTTTTTCTTTTACATTCTTCGGAAGAAAAACATTTTAAAAACATACTCTAAAATTTTCAGACAGATACTTTAATATTTTGAAAGTTATAGCCAAAAGAAGAGAGCGTGCCGTAGTTTGTATGAAAGCGTGTTGAAGCGTCAGCAGCAGCTGCTCTGACCGTTCCCTCTTTTATTGTCCTTCTGTCCCTATTATTCTGGGTAAGGATTCTAATATCAGACCAAAAGTTCAATACAATGTATTTGGTATATTTTAGGTTTTAATACCGGAAGCAGAATTTTAGAAAGAGAAAGAAAACACAGTTATTTCTTTGTTTTATTTGCAGTTTTATTAGAGAGTGTAAATATCACACACAAAAAATAACTTGTTTCTTATCAATTACAATATATAAATAATCCCCAAAAGGTAAAGAAACATTTTATTTATTTAAATCACAAAAAGTGTAAATATCCCTATTCAGTTTGTGGTACTATTACAAACTTTTGAAATGTGATTTTAAAAAAAAGCATCAATTGTACTGCCACTAAGCCGGAACATAATATTATGCAAAATTACCAGGTGTCGAAAACGCTCTTTCGGCCTCTACGCGGGTGGTGGTACTATTAGCAATGCGTGATATACTTTTAAAATGCGTGATATTCTCATATAAATAATGAAACAAAACCGAAGTATTATCAACTGAATTTTTGTGTTCTTTAAAGTTATTCTTATTCATTAAGATGGGTTATTATTTATGAGTGTATACATATAATGAATATGAAAAATATTTTGAACCCTTAAGTATGATATGCAAATACAAATGCGAATAACAAACTCACTAGTTTAAAAATATCGAAATATTATGCACTTCCTTCACAACTACAACTTTGTTGCCCCAAATACAATATCGGACTCTTTTTCGGTGTTGCTTTTATCCCTGAGCTGTAATAGGGTAAAATTTTGGGCCCGCCCTTTTTTATTCACATATTTTATCTCTTTGATTTACATAAACTTAATTCACAGTCTAATTAATTTGCCGTTAGAAAAAAAACAAACGTATATATTTACTAGTGGGATCACTGAACACATAGTGGGAAAATTTAATAAAAATTTCTTTGTTTCCGAAGAACCGGTATTAAACTTTGAATACCGGGGTACAAAAATTTTTCCAAAAGGCTCAAAAAACCGGTATTTATCCCCGGGATACTGGTATTGCAATCAATTATTCTGGGATACGCAGGTATGCGTATTATTGCAAACTTTTTCAATTGACAAAGAGGAAATATGAAAATTTTGCACAGCATAAAAAACCCTCAACACTTTTACTGCTCAGATTCTTGGTGCAAATATCAACAATTGAAAGCGGATCAAGAAGAAGGAAAATCGAGAGCACTTATGAACAACCAATAACGTTTGACGAGCAATTTATAAATTTTATAAAACCAGTGTACAAGACTTTAACATCTGATGTTTTTTTGAAAATATGACGGGGGAGGAACACCCAAAATAATAACGAAATTCAATCACTGTATATGGAATTTCGCTCCGAAGTATACTTTTGCTGGGAAAATGTTTTGAAATTGCTACCTATACGACTGTTTATATCTTTAACAGTGGCCTAACGAACTAACCCAGGATTCTATGGGGCTCAAAGCCTAACTGACGCCAAGTATGTATTTGGACTAGGAGCCCAAACACATAGCTTTACAGGGGAGAGCCCTAACATTCTTCGTTACGCCACTGATCTGTAATGAGGGTTTTCTACCTGTACTCAAAGTTATAGAGCTGATGGGCGTCACAATAGGTCAAACAGCCAGAGACTACAGTGTCACCGTTGACAATAGACGAATTTTGAGGGCAGAAAAAATTGCAGAAATCAACTGCAAAGAGCCTTTACACAGGGTTCTCAAAGCCACTGAAAATAACAACTTTGAGGAAACTTAAAGATTGCTCTATGTACTAGGCATAGCTGATTAATGTAAGTATTGTCAGAACTTTTAAACGCGTTTTTCTTGAAATTTCGGAGAAGCACTAACTCAAAACTATTGAACCGATTTGGCTAAAAATTTGACCTATTATTCTAGACATACATAGCTAAGTACGTAACCATAAAAACATTGAATTTTTTTAATAATAAATTATTTTTTATACAATTTAACAATGAAAAAAAATTAGATTTTAAGAACTTTTAATCACAATTAAGCCATTTTTTTTTTTTAAAAAATTTAGTATGCATGTTATTGGTTAGTTTATTACAATAATGTGTGTCTACAGAACAATAATCTCATTGATTTTTTTTTATTTCAGATGACTACAGAAGACTGCGTGCTTCCCCCAAAACAGCTCTCCTTCTTTCGAGGATTTTACTTCTACATAAAATATTATAAACAAATTATTGTAAAATTAAATCAAAACAAATTTTTGCGCACTTTAAAATACTACTAAAAACATGTAAAAATTACAAAACGATATAGCATTTTATTTTCTTGTTAAAAAAAAATATACACACCGGAATACTACATTGATAGAGAATGATTTTTGTTCAAAAGTTAAGAAAATGATCATTATTATATATACATTGAATCAAATTCTCATAATTAAAATAAATTCATTTTAGAAAAATGATTTACTTTTTAAATTGCCTTCACATAAAAATTGAATATATAAAGATTTTAATTACTATGAATATATAGTAAATTTAATTACTGCGTTTTGAAAAACAATTTTAAATTGTTTTACACATATGTAAAATAAACAAACGATTTTTTTCACGGATTTTCAAATGAATTTTTAGTCATAAAAAATAGAAACAACTAATTACAATAGTGATCAAAAATTGATTAAATTATGTCCCTAGAGAAATTATTAAAAAAATTAATTTTCAGTGCTTTCTGCAAAATAATTTTTAGAATGAAAAAAAAAGAAAACGATAATCAGAACTTGGTAATTGAGATTTTTCCTGACATGATTTAAAATAATTGATTGAGGTATAAAAAAACTTAACGGTATTTGAATTATTGATTAGTATTTTTTAATACACTTTTATTTTTTTAAGAAATTAATAATTAATTTCAGAAATCTTGGATGAAAAACATTTTTCTAAGCAATTCAAACTTTTTTTTCTGGTGAATTTAGAAAGTAAAAATAATTCAAATGGAAATGAATACTCTTGGGTGAAATTACATCACGAATTATAAGTATATTCTTTATTTTTTGAAAGTTAATTTCAGAAACAAATTGTGTCTTAGTATAAATAAATAGTTTACAAAAAAAGTAACACGAAAAACTATCTTTAGAAATTAAAATATGCGTACTCAATTTTTTTCAGATCAGTGACGTATTTGGAAAAGCGCTATCCTTCTACGCCCAAGTTGTTTGTGGTTCGATCCCGGCCAAAGTTGGTGGATTATACGTCTATGCTGCATGATCATGTGGCATGTTAAAGATCTACAGAGTGCCTGTTTGGTTTGGGTGCTCTCGGGCAAATTATATTCCTTGTGCAATTACGCATCGTCAGAGCCCAGGTGCCAGGCATTGGGGAGGAAACTGGACCTCAAAATTAACATTGCGGCAATAAGTATCTACCTATATGATGCCACACGATAAAGTGATTTCAGTTCCCATGGAATGTACTGGGTCCACAATGGTAATTATCAATGCTCAGCCACATTTGAAATAAAAAAATATATGAGTTTCCGTTTAAGAATTCAAATTTTGCTAAAATTGCTATTTTCCTTGACATTCGGTTTTCAGGAATCTCTTTAATTCAGAGTAGTACATCCAAAGTAATACTTAGAACTTTGTGCAATTTATAATTTTGTTCTAATAAAAGCAATTCAGCGCTTATACTGGTCTACCACATTCTGAAATTTTAGACCACGTCTACTTAATGCAATATTATGTATTAGTTACAACTATTCCTCGTGATGATTTATGGCTAATTGCATTAAGGTATGCGACTACGTTCGGAACCGTGATTTTAAAAAAGCGCATAAATGGATAACTGTCATGATATTTAGTGTCACTTAGATTAGAATACATGTATAAAATTGTTTTAAGGAACATTTTGACAAAAAAAAAAATTATTTAAATACAATATTTTGGCAAAACATTAACTTAGAATAATCTTTTTTCCAAATGTTCTCCATTTGTGAAAAATGCTTCTATTATAATAATATTTTGCCTGTATAAAGCTCAGACCACTGTACAGAGGCTCAACTAGAATTTTTGAAATATATAACTTAGAAGTGGGTTTATCCATATTTTACGACAACAGAGAGGAGCAATTTTAAGAAAAAACGCCAATAAGTGTTTAAATTGGTGGTAACTCTGAAAATAATGTGAATTTTTCAAAAATTCTAGTTGAGCCTCTGTAGAGAGGTCTGAGCTATATACAGACAAAATATTATTATAATAGAAGCGTTTTTCGCAAAAGGAGAACATTTGGAATAAAGATTATTCTAAGTTAATTTTTTGCCAAAATATTGTATTTAAATCATTTTTTTTTGTCAAAATGTCCTTAAAACAATTTTATACATGTATTAAATGTAAGTGATACTAAATATCATGACAATTATCCATTTAGGCGCTTTTTTAAAATCACGATTCCGAACGTAGTCGGATACCTTAAGTACATATATTAGGAAAAGTACATAGATATCCAAATGTTAAGCATGATAGGAGAAATAAAAATAAAAGGTTAAAATGAATTAGAAAAGGCCTGATTTCATTCATACCTTATTTATTATTGTTAACCATTGCTTATGTGCATGCAAAGTTTCTCCCAGTGATATTATAAGAAAGACTATTGGGAATGCTACAAGTAAAATAATGTGAATCTGTATTCGATAATCTAAAATTTTTTGTAATCAATGAGCTTCAACGCACTTTAACTATTGCAAATTATTAATTATGAATATAAAACAATTCTACTTGATTTCAAAAGATAAAAATACCTGCATATTATATGAAGTGTATGATCACAATCAGAAGTGTCTAGTGCAGCGTTTCTCAAACTGTGGGATGCGTCCCCTAGGGGATCGTGAAAACTCTACGAGATTAGTGTGAACATATTGAAAAGTCGAAAACAAAAGATTATTTAAAAAATATATATTTATTTACTGAAAGTAAACAAACAAAATACGTTCTGACATAATAAAATATATAACACATATTTGCACTGATGTAATACACTTATAAATGTATAAGTACTGCTCAAAGCATTTTATTATTAATTTAACAATACTAAGTGAAGAACAAATTTAATAATTACCAGTGATCCATTGGGCTTATCATATATAAAATTATACAAAAATTTAACAATTAACTTGATAATTTGTACGGTTTATAATTAATCCTTTAAAAAACTGTCGATTAAAAATTACACGATTCACTCCCCAATGCCACCGTTTACACATAGGCACGCGTATGCGATGTATTGGGAGGAGGGAAGGATGAAAAGGCATATAAATAAGTAAAACTTTCTGTGAAATAACTAAATCCTTCTCAAACACTGTAGAAGTCCTTTTATAGCATCCCAAAGCCTTCGGAATAATTTTATGGATAGCAGTGCACAGAGAACATCGTACTTCGGAAAGACGTATATATACACGTTCGAGGCGATTAACGCTTTGGCTTAGCGAGACGATTATATACACCACTGGCACTTAGGAGGTTAAAGTTGTATTGTAGCTTTAGCGTCACAGTTTTGTGTTCTTGATTTCAATACATTGTATTTGTATGGAGGAGGAGGGGGGGCGAAGAAAAATATGATTGAACATTGGGTCGTAAGTAATGAATGATTGAGAAGCACTGGTCTAGCGCCAAAATGTCGCACCGTTCGAACTTTTGAAACATTACCGGTTACACCTATCCCATGTAATTGTTAGTGACGTGGAATATGATGGCGTAGGGGTTGGGTTAGAATCCCGGAGAAGGCATGGATGTTTGTAAGTCTATAGTACTTGTGCGGCATGGGGCGACTTTATAAAATATTTGTTGAGCCGCAAGCCCTCTCGAGAGTTTGGTGGAAAGGGAAGAGAGATACGAGGCCTTTGACCACCCTCCAGGGTGTCCTCTGCTAACGACAGACGTAAACTAGCCCTTTGCCATGATGAGTTTCGTGGGTCTCGATCTGACAACGTCAATCAGATGGCGAGAACGAGAACCAATACAACAATTAACAGTACCAAACTATCAAAAACGTTCCTAGGCAAATTGTAACAAATCGAGGGACATCAAAATCATCTAGATAAACCAATTTCAGTTCATAACTAGGTGACACAATAGGAGAGAATATTGAAAAAAAATTTATTTATTTCAGGAACCTTAAACACATATATTTCTCAGAGGTATTCTCTCCAAGAGAGCGCATTTCCAGGAAACGTTTTTTGTTTTCAGGTACAGTAGAATAACATACACATTATAATGAATTGGATTTTTTTTTCTTTCAGAATTTCAAAATCTACCAATGAGGTGAAAGCGTAGTAAAATAATTGTATTTAATACTGCCACAAGAAGAATGAAATTTAGGTATTTGAATTTTTCTTATGGTAAAAAGTAAAAAAAAAATATTTATATAAACTGTAATAAGCATTTTAGTGCCCAGTTACAAGAAAAAAACATACATCATAAAAAGAAAAGCTCGATACAGAGCACGATAAATCGGAAGATGAAAATACGCTAGGATCGGACTAAGTCGGTGATGCGGGAAGAGAGCAAGTTGGTTCATGAAATGTTGCAATGCACATTACATGAACCAACTTACGATTTATGAACAGTTTTGATTATTAATTTTTGTAGAAAGAAAATTCAAGCCCAGTGGCTGAGTGGTTAGTGCACCACGCTTCCAACCTCGAGCATTGCAGCAATTCTCTCTGAAAACAGGCTAATTTTGGACTATCTTTAGATGATTTAATGATAGTACTGACTCTCGAAGCAAATTTGTTGAATGTGAATTTTTTTTATTATTTTACACTGGAAAAGAATGCGTTAAACTGAATGATAAAATACTAAAAACAAAATAAAATGTATATATTCATAACTGCGTGTTTTTCTAGTTTATGTAAATAATTATGCTTATTTGATCCACATGAATTGAAAATAAGCAATATATATAGAATTAGTGTTAATGGACAATATAATTCAATATTCATAACCAATTTAATACTTTCAATTAAAATTTTTGATTTTTATGGAAGTTATTTTATTTTACGAAAATATATATAATGACACATATTTGCGAAAATTATAAGTAAAATAAATAGAAAAAAAGCACATTGAAAAATAAAAAGATATTTTCAGATGTTTTTTTCCCATTTTATGAAATTGTAACACGTAAATTTCAACTAAAATTTTCCTCCGTCCGGCTTTATTAAATATTAGACAGCTGATTTTTGTTTTTTACCGTCGCAGACCCATTCACCTTTTTTGATATGTATATATAAAGGGGATTATAACTAAAGTTCGACTTTCAAAATGCTGTAAGAAAATACCATTGTGCAAAATGATTTTAAATTTGTATTACATATACTTGAAGAAGAAACAATATATGGTAAGCAAAATTACAATTGACGTTTTGTTTGTTGCTTTTTAAGCGGGTTTTGACCTAAGGACTATTAAAAACTGATTCTCATACAATGTACTTCGACCTTGCTCTGCTGGATCTTTCTACTAACAGTGCAACAATTGTTGAATGACTTGAAAGTAATTTTTTCCATCAAAAAGCCGCAATATACATGCAAATTGAACAACACTGTTGGCTTAATGTAAAACTCGAACCAAAGTCATCGTTTCAAAATACCACTTGTTGCAAAATCCATTTTCGTTATGCTGCTTAAAGTGCTATCTATTAATACACTTCGAAACTTCTTTTCTTATTGCATACCATTTTTCCTCTTTTCCAGTATATTTAGTTCAAATTTGAAGTCATTCTGGCCAATGATTCTCATCTTGCCGCATTCGAATGTAGAACGTTAATCACTGGCGTAGCTAGTCTTGAGTGGGACCTGTATTAAAAATCTTTGGGGGACCTTTTTTGGAAAAGAAATAAAAGACACTTATTTCAAAGTGTCAGAATGTTACACAAATTCGGGCCCCTGTAGCTTGGGTGCCCCGTATCATTGATATGGGTGGCCGCGGTAGCCGAGTGGTATAGGTATCGGATCGTGGCTTGCCTTGTCACGAGTTCGAGCCCAGTACCACTAAAGACCCGCCGTGTAGGGCAGCAATGCACGTTAAATCTGTCGAGCTGAAACGTCCTCCCGTTGGTGTGGGTGGAGTTAGGAGAGGGTGCCAGCTCAGGTGTCGTCCACGTCACTTGACCATGTTTCAAAATTGCGTGGTCCGTCGCCAAAAGCCCTCGTGTAGCTGAACAGTGCGACGTTAATATTCAATCAATCAATCAATCATTGATACGGATGATACAGCGGTAGCTATGCCCCTGATGTCAATTATAATCACCTTGTACATACTCAAACTCAGCGGCGCAACAGCCCATGAGGGCCAGGGCCTACTTTGCCCACCCCAGTATACGTGACCATTAGGCGCGGAGGTGCATGAGCAGATGCCTCGATCAGAAGATCAGTCTGAAGCGAGACCCCCTGTGTTTAAGTCCCCAAACAAGCTAGGTATTTATTTATCGACCCACTGCAGTAGGGATAAAAGGTTGAATCGACCTTGCCCACACCAGGAATAGAACGCAGACCTGTGGCGTGGAAGCGCGACACGCTACCACTCGACCACCGGGCTCTTTCCTCTTGTACATTCTAGAAGATAAAACACCAGACATTTAAAACTTACACATACTTCAGAATCATTTATTTTTACTTTAACTAAGCTAGTTCTGCATTTTACTTCTTATATGTCTCTTACTGATGTTACTAAGTAACCTATATAAGTTCCCCCTCAAACATTTTTCAATCGATTCATTTCTCTAAGACCACTGCCTAACTGAGCCATCTCCAGACTTCATAAATCATTTTTTTCTATCAAAAAATATATTATATCTTCATTCTGACTTAAACCTCCTTGACAAGTACTTTACAGAACTTTGTATAGATAGAAATAACAAAACAAAATTGACAACTTTACGATAGACAGCGTTCTAAATTATAGATTCTTGGAAAGAAAGCTATTCAGTACAATGAGGAAAAACAATTGAGGATTGTTTTTTAATGGTTATGGAACTAGGAATGAATTTTTCATTATAAAAAATAAATTATCCCGTCAAAAATTATTTGAGTTATGGAAATGGATTGATTGTAATATTTAGATTTGTATTTGCACATCATATAGAAATGGTTCCTATTATACTCATGCCAGCGTGAAAAAAATCCTAAAATTTGAGCAGCTTATTTAATGCTCTCGTCTATTGGGCATTTTGAATCAAGGAACAATATTTTATTCCATTGAAAACTACATTTTCCTTTTCAAACCTAACCTAGAGCACTGATTTGAACACAATAAAGTGCATTAAAATGAAAAAAAAAAAATAATGAAGGCTTTTATTGAATGTAACGGGTAACATTCAAACACAAAATTTGAAAATTATTCCCTACAAAATTTGAAAATTATTCTAAATTATTCTGTTTCTGGAAAATCTGAAAACGCTCAAATGCATCATTAAAATAGAGATAAAAACACTTTTAGTAGGTGGAAAGCGAATGCTATTTCAGAAAATCCATCATTATTTTAGACAATAATTTTAGATGCACTTATATTTAAATTTATTCTATTTTCTGGCCAATGTGTGTTGTAATAAGATTTCCATAACATTAACATTACTTTCACGAATTCAAAAGGCTTTACGGGAGCTTTACTAAATTAAACAACAGCACTTATCATGCTAAGAGAGCTGTACAGACCTTTTGCATTTTCATAGTTTACAAGCTCTTACCCAACTGCTTCATTGGGTATTTCCTGATAGTGTATGACTATACATACTTTTTAAAGTTACTAATCCATACATTTCATGTTTAGTTCTTTAATGTGACAGTAACAAATACCAAATAGCGGTTCACTACTTTCTCTCCCCTCATGCATTGTATGGTAAAAACTGCTTGTTTAGATGCTTTCTATCTCCTCTTAAATTTTACCCATGAGTTTTGAAACGCTCTGTATGCATAGATTAAGATATCTCAATCTAAAATAATTTGTTTTTGCTTACATGCACATATTTGGCGATGAAATGCGTTTTGACAATTTTTTCTATTATCAGAGTGAGAAATTCTCAAGCATTAAACGTTTATAGAAATAACAAGTAATATATATATAAAAAAAAATTAACTTAATTCTTTTTTAGATCAACAAAGAAAAAAATTTTTTTAGGGTTTTTTTTTATCAAAAAAATAACAATTAATACAAACTGCTGTTTGTAAAAAATGCAATACCAAGAAGGAATCATCAGAATTAAATGAAATATTTAATGCAAAAACGACTTATATTAATGTACAAATACTCTAGAAATTTCAAAGAAAAATACAATATTAAGTATCCAAAATCAGTATTTGGTATAGCCACCACGCGCTGCTATAAGTGCTGCTATACGACGTCGCATGAAGTCCCACAAATTTTGAATGCCTTCTTGTGGAAGAGATTTCCATATTGCTTGTATGCGCAGCAAAAGTTCGTCTTTTGATGCTACAGGACGTGGATCACGAGCGAGACTCAGACCAACCAAACCTACACGTGCTCAATAGGCGACATATCCGGTGAATATGCAGGCCAAGAAAGAAGTTTCAAGTTGAGTTGAACAGAAGTCTCGAACAATATTTGCAACATGTGAGCGTGCACTATCCTGCAGAAAAATAACTCCAGGATGCCTTGAAGGAAGGGAACAACTCGGGCTGTAGCACTTCACGGATGTACCGATGGCTATTGAGACTACCCTCAATTCGAACAAATTGGATTGTCCATATCAAAATGCACCCAAACCATAACCGGTGTAGGCCTCTATGTCATTCGATAACGCACTTGAGGCAGCGTTCACCGCATAACGTTAACACGAATGGGCCTATCATGCGTCCCACAAATGGAAGCGTGATTCATCAGAAAGAAAACTTGGTCCCAAACCAGCTTGTTAGGCATAAGCTCATTGCAGACGAAGCCGTCGATCGTTTGCCGTGAGGGGATTCTTGTATAAAGGTACCCTTGCACTCAATACACTGTGCAGCAGACGTCAAAGAACTGACGAAACCAGCATTAGTACACCGTAGCAGTAGACCAACGTGCTGTCAACTGCCTGTACTGTCACTTCCCGCCATGCGGAGCAGATGTCTATCGTCGTACGCTGACGTTACCTTCCGTCGTCCACTGCCAGTTTTTTGAGTTGCTCAGTGATCGTCGGTCCACTTCTTCCAAACTCGCATCACTGTGGAACTGTTCCACTGCATACGAGCTCCTATTGTGCGATAGAAAAATCCTTCGTTCTTGAAGGCCGATAATCTGAGTCCGTTCAAACTCCGTAACTTGTTGGAATTCCCCCTTACTTCGTCGTGGAGGCCTACTTAGGTCTCACTAAACTTTTGCCACTAACAAATAATCATTAACTATTCTCAACGTCCCGCTACAGCCCTCTATTTATGCGCTTTCAGCAGCAGTTCAAAGGGTGCTGCGCTCACCATGCATGTGCGGTGGCTCTGAAACCTTACTGTTTAGTCACATCTTATAATTGATATTTGCTGCAAAGTTCAATTAATATTTCATGGTGTTGCAATTTTTTTACAAACAGCAGTGTATTTTATAAGAAAGTGACGCTTGACAGTGGCGTAATTATTTGAAAACTACGTTGCTTAATTTTTTTACTATTTAATATAAAGACTTTATATTAAATAAATAATACGCTCATTGCCATAAGAATTTGTGCACCAAAAAGTAAAGAGTAAGATTGTTTCGTAACTTAGCATGAAAGTATATGCCAAATGATTAGAAATGTTGTGGATTGCTCATTGCGAAATGCTATAGAGGGTGTTGATATCCATTCTCCTTGGATCATAAGTAAGCAGAGCTTGCTTTTGCTTGTATTTAATCTGTTGCAGAAGTACGCTTTTTAACTAGCTATCCTATTACGCCGCCATTGCAGACAATATGTATGTTGCTAATGTATACAAAAAAAAAAAGTTAATACTTTAATACATATTTAATTACAGGTTATTGCATATTTATTAACATTTGTGCTTGTTTATTTTAATTTTAAATGTTTTTTGTTCACTAACATTGCATTATTATGACCCTTTTTATAAATGAAGCCTTAATTTTCAATGAAGTGAGTGAGTGTTTATTAGCGTTATACTTGCAGTTTTGAATCATTTCTTGTAATTTTGAATCCCAGTCAAGTCACCAGAATGACACCTGAGGGGACACCTCGTCTCCAAGCTACCATACCATGCCAACGAGAGGACTTCGAGGCACGACATATTTATCGTTCATCAACCCTTCTACACGGTGGATTTTCAGTGGAACTATCGTAAAATCTGGCGTATAACGCGCACTTTAACACAAAAAAATGAGGTCAAAATTTACGGGTGCGCGTTATACACCGGATATAAAAATGATAAATTCAAAATAAAAAGAGCGTGTGCTAAAAAATTAATTTATACAAAACATTTGAAATATTGTTAATTTAAAAGAATTGCGGCCTCTTTAAACCTAAAAGGTTATTTTTCTAGAAATTTTTCTTGTATTTTTTTTCAAAAATCCTTTTTGGATAATACCTGGAATAAATGGTTTCATGTAATAGCATTATGCATTGCAGTCCTTCAAAAGGGTGCGTTATACGGCGAATATGGGTCCAAGGTATCCAACCAAGCATTCTGGAAACCAGTGTGATGTTGCAAAAAAGTGTATAAATGGATAATATTATTGTAAGTGATATTTGCCACTTAGATTAAAAATGTATATAAAATTGTTTTAAGGGCATTTTGACAAAATTAGTTTAATTCATATATGTTTCGGTTGTGTGCCTAGTCTTAGATTAAACTTTTTTCAAAATTTTCCTTTTGCAGTACCCTTCCATTATAATAATATTTGCCTGTATATAGCCTTCAGATCTCTGCACAGAGGCTCAACTGTGTGAAATTTTGTAATAGGCAACTTAGAAGGGGTTTATCCCTGTTTTACGAATAGACAAATGAGGGAAAGAAATATTAAGAAAAAAACACCGATAATTATTTCAAATGATTGTAACTCTAAAAATTTTGTGAATTTTTCCAAACTCATATTTGAGCCTCTGTACAGAGGTCTGTTTATATACAAGCAAAATAATATTAGTGATGCCTTTTTCACAAAAGACTGCCTTGAAAAAAGGTTATTTGCTAATTTTTAGCCAAAATATTGTATTTAATTTTAAACAAAGTAAAACAATAATTTTACATGTATTCTAATCTAAGTTACACTAAATATCATGAAAATTATCCATTTATGCGCCTTTTTAAAATCATGATTCCGAAAGTAGTCGGATACCTTAAAACTGAAAAATGCAGCTTTAAAGTATAGGTGCGCGTTATGCACCGCTGCTTGTTATACGCCGAATTTTACGGTAGATTATCGTTGACACAGCCTTTAGTGGAATAAGACTACTTAAGTTCGTATCATGTCAGCATTTCATAAACATACATACATAGTTCTCATGCAGAAAATTGTCCCTCCCTTCAACTTTCAAATGTGATTTTTCCTGGAATATAAAATTCTGTCAATTGAAATGTCAACCTCCTAACAACTCCTTTCTGCAGCGCTTAAAGAAAACAAAAAATCCTCCCACCTCGTAATTATCATTCAAAAATATTTCAGGAAAGGAGCATGCACTTTCCTCCTAAGCAGAATAAGTTTTCATTTACCTTTACAGAGCATGACGGAGCCAGTGACAGCTATATATTACCAATTCGCCACGGGGGCTTCATTTGTACGTGAAGTTCGTCCGTTCATTTGTACTTGTGCGTTCTTCAAAATGTACATGATAGAAGGTTAAACAGTTAGAATATAAAGGTCACTTAAGGTATGTGACTACCCAAAATTCGCCGTTTTGGTGAAAAGTTTCGAAAGTTCTGTTATGTTTTTATTTTATCGCCCATACATTTAAGATTCAAGTAAAACACTCTGCTTGCTCTACGATATCTAGGTGCCAAAGGTATATATAATTAGTAAAACCTGAAATGGAATTAAGCAAACCGGAAATAGATCCCAACACAAAATTACTTAAAATTATTGAATTGAGAAATTTCAAAACATGTTTTATTTTCAGTTCCCTATCTGCGTTAAGGAACCAAAATCTAACTCTGGTGTATATATTATATACTTTTTGCTTCTTTTATGAAAAATATCAAGTTTTAAAACGTTTTGCATAATTTAAGTATATTTAAAAACTTTCAAAAGTATTTACATAAATCTTTTAATTTCTTAATACATATAAAGATGTTATACATGTACTGTATAAAATATTATTTCAATGTTATTTGTTAGAATTTGTGTAACTTGCACTTTTTCTATCAAAATTTCTTCTTAAAACAATTTGTTATAGCCTATGAACTCTCCAGAAAAGGTCAAAAGGTTAAAAGTAATCCCTACTAGCTAAAACAAGGAAATCTGGGGCAAAACTTAAATTCCAAATTTTTATACTCAAAGATCTTTAAAATGCATTTTTCTGAGAAAACCATGTTTTCAATTCTTTTGCTTCACGTAAATTCATTGCAAAATTCTCTTTAAGATAGTTGAATTAAAATTTTCCGAAATGTTTTATATAAGCTTCAGGCTTCCTGTCTAGACTATAATTTAATCTCAGTGTATATATTTATGTCTTTTATTCCAATTTTTTTTGAGAAAATAACATTAGTTTTTTGTAAAAAACCGAGTTCTTGCATAAAAAATTACATATTTCAAAACCTTTCAAAAGTATTATAAATCTGGTAGCTCTAAGCACAGATAATGATGTTATTTTTGTACTGTATAAATATTATTCAAATATATTAATCAGAATTTTCAATACAAGCCTTACCGTAATTGCAATTTTTCACTAAAATTTCGCTAAAAATTCCCAATATATCCAAAATTATTTTTAATTTTGTGGAAATTGTAATTGAATTCCTAATTTTAAGCCCTATTTCAAATAAAAAGTGTTTAATTAGTTGAAAATTTATATATTTCAGAAAAAGTGCTCCGAAGGTAGTCACAAACCTTGAAAAATGTCCAAAAGTAACACATGTTAACTATGGGATTCTTTAAAAAAATAAACTACTAGAGGGATACCTCCTGTCCACTTAACAGCAGACCAACCACCCCATTGTACAAATTATATTACTGTTCATACTCATTGCTCAAAGGGTAAAACTATAAGTTACTTGTATAATGTATCTCTATATATTTGTTCCTTTTTTTTCGCTAAATTAGATTTGGTGTTCCTCTTCAGTTATATATATAAATTCATCACTGAAGCTGCATCGTCCAACACTTCATGGATAATATCCTAGCACTTTCAGCAACCAAGAAAGTTGATTATTTCGTTCCGATGATTGCTAATAAGTCTACGCCTTTTTTCTCACACAACGATTCCAGTCCAGGCAATCATTGCGATATTTTTCTGCAAGAGCTTTCAGTAGTGTACTATCGCAACCGTATCGGCAACATTACATAAAACGAAGCACATGGTCATCACATACTTTTTTATATACTAGAGAGAGATATTGCTTATTAATGAATGTTTTATATATATAATTTCGAAAATTTTTTAAAAAATAAGAAAACATTAATTCGTTTAATGACTGAAAGCGGATTTGATAATCTTTGTAAACATCAAATGCCATACTTCAAAAAGATCTTTAAAATACAAAAATGCTGATAGAATATGAAAGTCCAGATAGTTTTTTAGCTCTAAAATCTGGACCTACAAAATAAAACAAAAGTTATAATGATTAAGCTTAAATCCATGTAATCAAACGGGATAGTAAGAAATTCCAGCTTCAAGTTAAAACTTTTAAATAAATTCATCAAGCACTACTTAAATATATTTTTTTTTTCAGTAAAATTTAAAATAGAGCATTTTTTTTTTTTTCAAAATCATCTAAATCAAGGCAATTTTAATTTTTAAAGAGATTCATTACTCTAAAATTGACAAAAACACTGGGACTTTTATTACAAATATTTCTTACTCTGCGACTTTTCTAAATATGAAACAAAAATTCGTAGCTATAATTGCTGGTAATGCTTTCAGTTATTTAACTTTATTAAATGTATGCTTTAAAGGAAACCAAAACCATAAATAGTTAATACCATGTTTATATAGCTCTATCATTTATATTACTAATATGAGTAAAACTATAAAATAAGCCTAGTCTCTGCATTTTATTCTCTACGATAATCGAAAATTTAAGAGGATAAGGCAGTGCTTCTCAAACTTTCAATATTTGCGACCCAATTTTCAATCATAATTTTCATCGACCCCTCCCCGTACAATAACGATGTATTGAATGCAATAATAATGTACTTTGACGCTAAAGCTACACTACGATCTTAATTATAAACCATACAAATTATCAAGATAAGTATTAAATTTTATACATGTTACTTTTAAGTAAGAAATTTTATATATGTTACTTTTAAGTAAAAAATTTTGAGGAAATTATTTTAGAGTAGAATAAGCATTGTGTTTAATTCTAATTTTTAAATTTCGAGACATATTTCAAAATAATTTTTAAATACCGTAAAATCCTGCGTATAACTCGCACTTATAACCCAAAAAATAAGTTCTAAGTTCAAGGGTGCGCGTTATACGCCGGGTATTAA
This sequence comes from Trichonephila inaurata madagascariensis, assembly GCA_019973955.1. Classification (NCBI taxonomy): domain Eukaryota; kingdom Metazoa; phylum Arthropoda; class Arachnida; order Araneae; family Nephilidae; genus Trichonephila; species Trichonephila inaurata. The sequence continues at coordinate 37,115 of BMAV01010167.1, forward strand.
AACGATATCTTTAAAAATTACAAAAGAGTTGAGCAGAAAAATAAATTTACTTCTGCATGTATAGAAATACTGTTCATTTAAAAGAAATGAAAGAAGACTAGAAGTATACTATTTTTTTAAATGTCTGGGATAATACCTCGAATAAATGACTTAAAATATACCAGCAATGTATACTATTATTTCAGATTTCTTCGTAAAAAAGGGGATGCGCGTTATACGCGGTGAATGTAACTAAAAATTAAAAAAATCAGCTTCAAAGTATATGTGGGCGTTAAACTTCGGATTTTACAGTAAATTAAACATTTATTTACTCAATCATCCATTTTCTTTCCAATCCAAATCCATCCGGATTTTCTGTGGTGACTGCTTTGAAGAAATTAGAGTTAAATATGGGAAAGTGAATTTCTAAAACTATACCTTCCTTTAAAAACCCATGGAAAAAGTAATTAGTAATTATTAAACTTATTCTTAATTTAGTATTTATAATTATCAAGTACATTGTGCATTATAAATACATTTATAAGTACATTCCATGAGTGTAAACAGGTATTTTATTTTTTATTACGTCAGAATGTATATACATTTTGTTTTTTTTCCTTTCAGTAAATTAATAACTTTTAAATAATCTTTTATTTTTGACTTTTCGATATGATCACGGTCCCCGCGTAGGGCTATCATGTCTCCCTAAAGGGGCGCACCCCACAGTTTGATGACTACTCGGATAAGGCATGTTTTAAGATTCGAACTTGACTGCAAATATGATCCATTAGAGAAGTCAATTACTACATTTTATAAGTTCAGAGGATAATAGAATAATTATGTGATTATTTGGAGCACCATTAATCGACATCGTTCTAAGTCATCTTTCGTTTAAAAAACGATGAAAAACATGACTGAAGTAGACGGTAGATTTAAACAATTAGATCTTTTAGAATAAAAAGTAAATTACATCATATATATAAAAAATGACAGTAATAAACAAACATCACGTGATTTATAAAATGTAAATATTCATAAAACATAAGACACAAGCTCCTTATTAATAATTCATGAACCCGAATATCGCACTTGTCATTCAATGAAAAATTAGGAAGCCCCTTGATTGCCAAAAACAGTTTTCACTCTCGCACCGAGGAAGATCCAAGAGGGTAGAAATTTGTCAAAAATGACAAGTTCCCTAACTAGCAGGTGTCTTAACTTTTGCACTTTTAATTAGTTTGGAAACCTTGCGGAACATATGTTAGTTGCAAGATTTTTGCCTCGTATTTAATTAAAGAACCAGACAAGTATACTACATATTTAGAAGCTAGAAAAATATGATATGGCTGACTCGTAGAAAAGTTTTCAACTATATCAAGAAGTTTTAAGTTCTTATATTGCTTAAATGTAACTTAAAAAAGTCACAAGTTGAGCGACTTTCTACTGTTAGAGGATACATATAATTTATTCAAGAAAAAAAGGAGCTTACTTTAATTTTTCTTTTTCATATTCATTTACATGTACTATATATATATATATATATATATATATATATATAATATTTAAACATTATATTAATATATATTTAAACATTGTTACGAATTTTGTGTAAATAGTATATATAATTTGTATTTGGATGTTTAATGCATTTATATTACTCTATGTTATATTTATTTCATGTTAAAATTGTGCTACTCACAAGCAATGCCACTCCTTACGTTATAATGGCGAAATTTTGGCGGTAGAGTCAAGTTGGCATCATTTTTGGCGGCCATTTTGGCGACCATTTTGGTGACCATTTTGTTGTCATTGGTCACCATGCTGGCGAGTTCGGAACCCTCTGGAACCTTCTAGAAAGTAGTAGATCTCTCCACTAGTGTCACGTTCAGTGACACGAGCGGTTATATTTCTAAAAGTTTCTGTCACGCTTATAAATAAAGATGCTCCCCAGTACGGTGAGGAGTCTGGATTAAGCCAGCGAGTAATGAGGATTGTTTTGACTAGCGATCAGCTCGGCTGTGCTAGTGAATAATTTTTACTTACGTGTATTTTTAAACACTGGTGATTGTGTTTGATTGCTGTTGAAGGTGTGAAGACCTTCGGGGATTTACTATGAGAATATTGCTGCTGAATCCTGTATTTAAAGGATTGGACTTTTGATAATAAATTAGCATCGCTCTTAAAGAACTGTTTATTTTCTTTGTGATTGTTTTGTATAAATTTCCCGAACCCTCGGATCTACGTAACAATATATATATAAATCAATCACAATCTCACAATTAAGTAAGAAATGAAATTATATGAAACCTATAATACTAAATCCCATTTCAAAATATCAATGGCGAATATAAAAATAAATTGTCCAACGTTTTCAAACAAAATTAAATTTTATAAAACATCCAAGTGCAACCCCGGACTTAGGAAAGATAAATGGGGTTAAACTAGTTTGATGTCGCCTACCCTCCCTTTATTGCAACTTGGTAAGTTAATCTGGAACTATCCAATTCTCAAAAAATTTTAAAAAGTTAATACCTAATTAATAAATCTATTCGCCACCGCCTTCTGAACGGTATTATAACATTAAAATGTTATAATTGTAAAACAACTAAGTGCATAATATAACTGAGCCATCAAACACCAAATATTATACACCCATCTTTAAAATGGTCGTATAGAATAAAATATATCTGGAAACCGAAAGTTCAAATTAAGAACCCAGTATATTCGCAAATGAATTGCCTCAAAACATCAACACACGTTTCATAAATCATCAAAAACTCACCCAAAAGCATCCTATTAATACTTCAAATTAAATAATGGTATTCACAATTTCTGAACAACTTTTCGTATTTCCTACAACAGTCACCACTTCTACATTGCTCATAACTCCCACTAATGCCATGTTAATCCAAATGATCCATATTTTCACATTAGAGATAAAATATTTGGTATATATATATATATATATACAAATAGCTATAAAACCTAAGTATAACTAGTCAAGATAGTATGATAAATTAGCCACAGTAGTACAATAACAAATTCTGGCCATAGGAACCAAGATTGCAGGGTAAACAAGTTTTAGGGCTAGCCAACCTTCCCCTGTAATTTGCCTAAACCACGGAGCCAAAGGAAAGGAAAGAATAATATTAGGAGAAATTTAAATATTACAAATAAAATCACTATACTATTGAAATATAACGATAAAATTATAGCCTACTAGTATTCACAGGTATAGATTTAAAAACAATGCAATAAGGTAGATTGTAAGACTTACTTTGTGAGTATAGCAACTAGTTATGTTTCCCGCCAAATACAACAGAGTAAAAGCAGTACCGCATAAAGATAGTAAATTATGATAGAATAATATAGTATATATATATATATATATATATATAAAATATTACGTTTAAAAACCATAAATATATATATTGATGTAAAAATTTGTAGAAAGTAAATGATTACAAGAATATTTAAAAAAAAATATTATTAATTTATTAAACATGTGGTGCCATCTATTGAACAATTGTATAATTTATTAAAAATAATAATGTTAAAACATAATGCCAATAATAATTAATACATATTATATTTTCACTGAGGACTATTAGAAATATAATTGTATAATATATATATATATACAGGGGGATTCGCTACCACACCGAAAAACTGAAGGGCTTGAAGGGTTTACAGAGACGAATCAGAATCGCATAGAATTGCAGTCGTTGCGAGCTACGATGCAAAGAAGCAGAGAAAAAGAACAGAAACAGAAACACATTAATGAGCTGGAAAACATTTTATTTTCAAGTTGTGTTACAACAGGTGTTCAAAGTTACGACCAGAAGTCGTCTGGAAGACCGAACAGCGACGTTGCATGGTATTTCTTACGTTCTCGAATATTCCTGGCATTTCGCGTATCCTCCCGGAAGCTACAAATATCCGAGTCATGTGATTTTCAACTGAAGGAACGTGCGTTTCGTACACCAAACTCTTCATGTAGCCAGAACCAGACACAGGTCATATTCTGTTCACACTTGAAAAGGTCGTGCGATGTGAAACTGTTAAATTCATCTCAGTTATTAATTGGGCCACTTCAGTTAACTTCATCACTGAAGTTTTATCGTCCAACTCATCATTGATAAATTCCTCAGATTTTGATAAACTTGCAACTCTTGCACCTTCCTGAAAAGTTGAGTATTATTCCGTTAATTGTTATTAAGTATACGTGTGAGACACAACGCCCTTCATCAAATGCAACGATTCAGTACATGAAATAATACTTACAATAATATACTATCGTAACCGTATTGGCAGCATTATATGAAACGAAACACATGTTGCCAATTCAGCGCGTACGACACATGTTGCGATTATCGTTGCTAAATTGAAGAGTTATCTTGAGCATTAGTCCCGGGGAACTCTTTCTCACTTCTTAACTCCAATTTGCTGTTGCCATTTACATGGTACAAGTGTTGCAGATATAAATTCGATAAGCACTTCTACAACTTGTGTTTGTTCTTGTGGTGAAGCCATTTTGAAACGAAAGTTTTACAAAATGGGGACATTGCTCCATCTAGATTGCATTTCATTAATCAGAAACTATAATTTTTTCTCTAGGGAACCTAAAAAATCGTAAGTGAAAATATCTTTTTTTTTTGTTTAATTTTAACTCATCTTTGAAAATGCAGTCATACTTTTCTGACACATAAAATGTTTTCCTCTAAAATTAATTACAAAGAAAACAATATCATGTTTAATCATGAAGTTAATACAAAACACGCAGCAAACATACTTAATATAAATTCATTCCTTTTATTTTTATACGAACATGATTAAATTCAATTTTATTTTCTTCAAAAGCTTCTTATAAATTAAATGAGATGTGTATACTAAATATTTTTTATATCATTATTTTTTCATCTTGTTGAAGTATACATCTATAATTTTCTGACATGCTGCCATGAAATGATAAAAAAAATTCACGAATAAAATCTAAAACAAATCAAATAACCTTTTGAGCAAAGTTTTTGTTTTCTCAATAATCCCTGCCAAGTCGAACCGTCATCTGGCTTCATAAATCATTTCTTCATTTCTCTGAAGAAGAAAATGTATTGTAAACGTCATTCAGAAAATGAGAATGATTGACATGTTCTACGAAAGTGGATTCCGTTTTTCGCTCTTCATTCTCAAAAATATACGACGTTTATGACAGTTTTGTAATAAGGGCGACTCCCAAAATTTTCACATATTTCCCAGAGAAAATTTCAAAAATGGCTGGTGGAAAAATATTTTGCAGTTTTAAGGTATGCTCTTGATTCGACTCGGCCAAATAGGATATTTGGATGCTTGGAATATTTTTCTATAAACCAGCGTTTCTCAAACTGTGGGGCGCGCCAACCAAGGGGGGGCGTGATAACTTTACGAGGGGGGCGCGAGCATATTGAAAAGTCGAAAATAAAAGATTATTCAAAAAAAATTATAAATTTATTGAAAGTAAACAAAACAAAAATAAATAAAATACACATTTACACCGATATAATACACATGAATGTAACAGTACTGCATGATGTATTTTATAATTAATTTAACAATACTAAGTTAAGAACAAGTTTAATAATTACAAGTGACCCCATGGACTTGTGTCATATATAAAGTTATTTATATACAAAAATTAACTACTATCTTGATAATTTGTACTGCTTATAATTAATTATTTAACTGCCGACTAAAAGTTAGGCAATTCGCTCCCTAATGACACCGTTTCCACATAGACGCCCTATGTGACGCATGTGATGTATTAGAAGGAACGGGGGGAGAAAAGGAGGGAAAGCAATTCCTCTGAAAAAAGTAAATCCTTCGCAAACTCTGTATAAGTCCTTTTATTGCATTCCAAAGGTTTCGAAATAATTTTATGGATAGCAGTACATAGAAAAGATCGTACTTCGGAAAGACGTATATATACGTCCAAGACGATTACGTTTTGGCTGAGTGAGACGTATACATACTACATTGACACTTAAGAAGTTAAAATCGTATTGTAGTTTTAGTGTCAAAGTATAGTGCTATTGAATTAAAAACATTGTTATTGTATGGAAAGGGGGTGCGATGAAAATTGTGATTGGATATTGGGTAGCAAATATTGAAAGTTTGAGAAGCACTGCTGTAAACTGCTAAGATTACTCTGGTTGGTTGAAAGTTTGTGAATTCTAAACTATTTAGATTCGTTGATATCTGACGTTTTAAAAATCAGATAAAAAATATGTGATGGATTGTGGATGATCTTTAATATCTTTAGATTTTTTTGGGTAAATGATTGTATTTTAGTATAATATTGACCATTGTTTTCATGCCGGAAAACAAGGCTGAGAATTATATGTACTCATATTTGTCTAATAATCCAAAAGAATAATATTAAGCCGGCTTCTACTTTTTCAGCGAAAAGGTAATTTTTGCAAAAGAGTTTAATAAAAAAATGAATGACAAAACTAAAAAGCAAAATAATTGTAATATATGATTGAGATTTTTATTCCCCCCCGCTGAATTGCAGTTTATGACTTTTATCCCCATGTGAAATCCTGTTTTGAGTAAGGGTGTTATGCAATTAATTCAACTAGCCTAAGTGGCGTTGTGATTTTCTTTAAAATGGGCTGCATTTGGCATTTAAGTCTTTGGAGACAGGGTAAGTCCCCAAGTCTGACAGTTGTTTTATTCGTGGCACTAAAAAAAATGTAGCGGCGACTGCCACTAACCAATTTTTGACACATGAATTCATTTTATTCAAGCTCTTAGTGCTGATATGCCAAATATATTGCCATTATTTAATTTTGCCGAAATTACCAATGCCAAATTAATACTCTCAAGGGATCTTTTACATATCACATAATCATGTGCCATACAGGTCTTCCATTTTTGCCTCCAGAATATTACCGACTCCATCCAGGATAGAACCTGTAACCTTAGGTTTACGAGGCAGGCATGCTACCTCTAAGCCACAGAGCCAACAAGTGTCATTGTATGAGTATACAAGAATATTCATAAGCATTAAAGTATTTCATTTTTAAATTTTTGTAGAACATCTTAAATTATTCAAATAAAAGAGCATTTCTATTAAGAGAAATTAAGATGTCTAAAAATTGGAGCTGGTAATTTTAACACCATTTTACAAGTTTCACTTTTTTGTAACGGAATCTTTGAACTCAATTTTCACTCACTCTTTAAAAAGTCATATTAATTCGAAATTTTGCTCACTTGTCCAGGACCGATGACACTACAATAATTTCATAATTTTGTTCCATTTTCCTGATAAGGATCATCAAGACTAATGATTTCTCAGTTTCAGATTCCATCCCACATACAGCGTCTAATTCCAGATCCCATTTAAAAATATGGCGACTAATTCCAGATTTGGCGACTAAATGATTAAGTTAAAATTTAGTTCGATTAACTATAACAGAGTGTTTTTTTAGTTTTTTTAAAGTGTAATTTATTAAGATAATGATCTTTGAGATGCTATTTTTCATATTTCTTAACTTAAAAACTTAATTTCAATTTTTTTAGAGTAAAATCATAAAAATTTGTTTAAAGAGAAGGATTTCATTCATTCTGAAAGATTTTTACTTTATTTTAATATTTATGATGTGATGTTTCGATAAACCATGGCTGGATTTAACCTAAACGATTAACAACGGTGTTATCCGTCATTGCAATAACCCTTGCTTCTATCGTCGCTTATCAAAAAATAATGGGATTTAAAATGGTGAAGGTAGTGAGTGTTTAATAGTGTCACTGTATAAAACAAACGAGAGCTTGGCGGCGGACCTCGTAATCTCTGAGCTGGCACCCTAATCTCCTTACTACTACACCACATGCCAACGGGAGGACGTTGGGCCCCAGCAGATTTAACGTGCATCAGCCTCTGTACATGGTGAGATTTCAGTGGCACTAGAACTCTAACTCACGATACGCGGTTTTGAGTCCAAGACCATGACCATCGGGCTACCACAGATGGGGATTTGAATGGGAGGTTTATATCCCAGACTTCTTTTTTCAGGACTTCGTGCCTAATGACTACACCCTTTTTCGTTCTTTGATGAACTCTTTCAGTTTAAAGATCTTTGATGAGCTTTATGATCAGAAAACTGTTCACCAAGACTATATTTTCCTTTAATTGTCTTGATTATTACCAAAGTGGAGCTCATCTCTATCCAAAAAGATACTGAAGATCATAGATAAAAATGAAGTATGTGAGCAACTTTAGGTTATACACATTCTGTTCTTATTTCTTCTTAGTTATTATCACAGATAAAGGCTTAAGCATTGGTATTTTAATAAATATACACGTCATAATTTGAATCACATGTACGTATATGTATAGTATTAAATTAGTTTCAAATAATTAATTCAAATGTTTTAAATTTTGATTACATTTTGATTGTAAGAGATGGCAATGTCAATCAAACCAAATCAAATCTTGAGGGATTTCAATATCTAGCGATTGAATTCTTCCTCAATGACGTCAAGTGCCATATGGCCAATGAGTGATCACTTTTACGCTGACCATGAACGAGTAAATTTCATCGCTATTTTAGCTGCTTCGTTTTCTAAGGAAAGCAGACCCTTCTCTAGGCTTTACCATGTTTGACATCCCCATCTCACTGGTGAACCCTGCTCTCTATTCAAATTGTCCTTTATCCTTTTTGTAAATCATTAAATGCTGTTAATATAGAGTGATCCTTAATTTTCTTTATCTAAATAAATTAATTGTTCGTTTATCTTGCTTACAATGTTTTTTTATTCAAAATTTCACTATACCGTAGACATCCCCATATATAACAATATTCAAAGAGAAATCTTTTCTTATTTATAATATTTTACATGATTTATTCATAAATTTTGTTTAGGATACTTATTAGATACAGCAACGTCGTGACAACTTAGCTTATGTACGGAAATCTAAAACATTAATGAAATGGTAATTTATATATACAAGGTTATTAATAATTCCCTCCAAGGTTCCGAAGTGCTATAGTAAAAAAATGAATAAATCGAAAAAGAACATTAGAAAGAAGACAAAAACAATTCAACTTTTAACATACCACAGATATTCTATGTGATACACTATGGTAGACGGCATGCATCAATGCGATATAGTCCAGCTTCTCCCACACCTACTCATTATAGTACTACCAACTTTGTTGACAGCACATGTTTATCATTTCATGCAATTCTACTGCATCACGTGGCAAAGATGTACGAAAACTATTGGTCTTTTGTAAAGGATCAAGTTTTTTTTCGGATAACATGGAAAGTATAAAATGTACTGTCAATACTATTGATAGCAACCATGCTGATTTGAGTGTGGCGGGAACTGAACTATCTCATAAATGTATACCATGTGACCATGGGTTAACATATATGTATGCGTGTTCACTTATAAAATACAAAAAAAACTTTAATCGATTCTGTATTCTTTCATATGTTCTTTTTTGCTGTAATCTCGCATCATTTTTTTTTTACTAGAGGGCTTTGAAACTTCGTAGAGAATTATGAATAAACCTGTAAATAGGCAAAACTCTCTTAGTCATCACAAGATCTCCAGAAATATAACCCTACGAACTTGAGATTTGGTAGGCATATTGCCCTTTTTGAATGGAATCCATCACGTACGGATTTCAGGAAATTGACTTCTAGAGGATTTAAAAATTTTCCGTTTTTGAACTGTTAGATCTACAGACTTGAAATTTGGGAAGAATGATTTTTTTGGATGCCTAGATACCCGCTAAAAATGGGTTTTAAAAAAATAAAATCTGTCAGTTACCGGGGTGTAAGAAGTAATCATACTTCTCTTAAAAATTCAACCTCTGGCTTTTTTAAATCAAGTGGTGAGGGCTATAAGAATGACTTCCAATACAATCCAAGGCTTAATTCTGGGATTTCGATATAATTTGCTTTAAAAAGAAACAGTATATAGTCATACCGTATACCCAGTGAAGCAGGGGTAGTAATGGTTAGTCCAAAAGTTTTAAAAAGTCCGTTTTTGCAAAAGTTTTAAAAAAAGTAAAAACAGGTTAAAGTTAACATTATTTCATTGCCACCTCGCACAAATGATTATACAACATACTTTAATTATTCTGCATCTATACAAAATTGATCAATTCGTTAGAATAACAATTATACATTAAAGATATCTAATCAGCCAGTGCAAAATTTTCTAACTGAAGTCAAACTATCGTCTTATTCACAAACCTAATAACCTAGATCTTTCTCGCGCGCTCACAGAATTTCTATCCATATTATTAATCAAATATCAACCGAGCTGTTCAGTTATTAAGCAAACGCCGGTGCCAAATTACTTCGCCTCACTTCAAACTCCTCCGAATAGAGGGGGCCCATTTGGGATTTTGGGGGTAAAACCCTCGAGAGGGACGGGAGATGGGATTATTTTCCTTTTAAAAGGGAAATTTTCCCCAAACGGAACAATTTGCCCTTTTGGAGATTTCCCATGACACCATTTGCTCTTTCTGGGAATGGGAATTTGTAATTTGTTCTACAAAGGGACGCAATTGAAAGTTTTGGCAAGGAATGTTGTCTAGAAAAATAATAAAAAATTTCATAGATATTAGAGACAAAAAATGTCTTTCATATATATGATTGAAATTAGATATAATATATTCTCTAAATATATGTGTTTCAATTGTTATTCACAATAATATGTATTTAATCTGAACATGGTTTAAATAGCAATAGATATGCGGGGGAGGGTTCTCAAATGATTTTCCCCCCTTTAAGAGGCGGATAATCCAGTGGGAATGAGCACATCGAAAAGTCTAAAGTAAAAGATTAATTAAAAAAATTATTGATTTACTGAAATGAAGCAAAACAAAATACATTATCACGTAATCAATAAATAAAATGCACATTACAGATATTATATACTTACAAATCTATCAGAACTGCACACAATGCATTTTAAAATTAATTAATCAATACATAATTAAGAACATGTTTAATAAGTGCTAAAGATGTAAATGGAAAAAAAAAGTATACGAAATATTTTTATTTTCAACGCAGACAAAATGAAATGAGAGCTTTTCTGTACCAAGATACTTGGGTATTCGGTATTCCTGATATTTTCTTTAATTAAACATTATTTTGCAATCTGTTCCAATTTAATAATTAGAAAGAGAAAGTAACATGATTCTCTTATCTGTTACTTAAAATTACTTACTTAAATGACATATTTTTTAAAAGTAACATAGACAAATTTTATTATTAACTTTAATAATTTGTTCAGTTTATAATTAAGGTCATGTTTTGTAGATTTAGGTCAAAATACATTATTATTGCATATATTGTTGTTGTATAAGGCAGGGGGAGGGGCGCACGGAAAATTAGGATTGAAAATTGGGTCACACATATTAAAAGTAGACGTAGAGGTTTATAATGTAAGGTAACTAGAGATCAAAAGGGTGAGCAAATTACTCGTATGAATAAAAATCTATCTGAAGTTAACGAAGACAATCACACAACATTCAAACGTTGCCTGTAGATTTAGCTGGTATTCAAGTTCCTTAAATAAATCTAAGTTAAAAGATGGCTACGTTGACGGAAACATGGTCTGCGATTGAAATAAAAAGTGTGATACATGTTTTAGCTCTTAAAAAAATTCTCCATTCATCGGTAGCTAGTAGAAGTGTACTGTACCAGTGTTATATTACGATAACAGATGTGATTTTGGTTAGCGGAACTTGACAATGGCAGAACAGATGTGCGAGATGAAGGAATAATTTTCTCGGTGGGAGGCATTGGGTCACTCTCCTTGCAGTCCTAATCTCTCACCAAAAGATTTACATCTCTTCGGATTTTAGGAACCGTTTGGAGGTCAGCATTTCAGAATCGATGCTGAGATTAAACAAGCCAACTCGACGTGATGGCACAACCTTGACGCTGATTTCCACGATGGTGGTTTCAATGGTTTGGAATACTGATGGTACAAATGCCTTGATAAGTATAGTGACTATGTAGGGGAGTAATATGTACCTGTGTCTTCTATAATCGTAAAAATATATATTTTTATTTCTTGAATAAACGTTTACTCTGAATTGAGTTGCTACCTTAATTTTTGAAAATCTTACGTAGTTAGAAAATAGTACTATCTAATCTGATTCTACGTAGACACATTCGAAATTCTGGATAAATGTAAAACCCATAATTAGATTATTTTTCTGCTTCACTTAGAGCTCCAAGATTCAATCTGATATTTATTTGTTTTGTTTTAATGAATTTAAGAATAGCATTTTGGAGATAGTTGATGATTTTCTTAAAAGTGTCCATTCAATGTTACTTAAAAGCCAATTTACTTTATTGCATGTCATTTTTAAGGCCACGATATTCGAAGGTCATGGTCGTGAGTTCGTGACCATCGTTGTCGAATCACGGGCTCTAACACTAGAGTAGATGGTCTGATGCGCGCTCAATTTATCGAGACTCAAAGTACTCGATGTAGAAGTTCAAAGAAGGGGGTGCCAAGTCAATCATTGGCCACTACTTGCCCATGGTTCAAAATTAAGAGATATGTTGCCAATAGCCCTCAAATAGCTTTGTTCACTGAAATGCCGCTGAAATAGAGGTAGCAAAGGTATGCAAAATATGCAGCGCTGTGCATTATTTATGCGCAAGTGAGGGTGCTGTGGTAATTACATATATTGCGCGTACTGAGGTTATTCTGAATAAGTTGTTGGAATTGCCAGTTGGATAAACTGCCTAATTTAGACGCCTTCGATCACTGACAAATCATAGGGGCGTGAAGCATGGGCCATTCAATTTCCAAAATCGTCCGACAGCTAGGATTTCTCGATCGACAGTGTTAAAAGTATACGAAGTATACATGGAGGGTGAGCAAAAACCTAGCGATCGGTCAAACTGCAAAGGACTATTAGCCTTGACAGTGCGTGGTGAGAGATGACTCAGGCGTATTGTACGTAGCCATCGAAGCCAAACATTAGCTCAAATTATCACCCAGTTGAATGACGATGTCAGTCGTACAATCAGTAAACGAACTGTACAACTCTCGATTTCAACGTATGGGTTTCGGGAGACGTTGACCTACGAGAGTATCATTGCTGAATTCTCGCCATCGGGTTGCACGTCTTGCCTGGGCAAGAGACCACAGAGCCTGGAGTGTAGAGGGCAGGAAACGAGTAGCATGGAGTAATGAAACTCGATTCCGACTACTTAACGCCAACGAAAGGCGGAGAATATGGCGTCAGTCTTATGAAGTCATGGATCCTGCATGCCAGTTTGGAATTGAGCAAAGGCATGGTGGCTGAATCATGGTCTGGAGTTTTTTTTCATAGCACTGTTTGGGATCTTTGGTGCGTGTTCCAACTTCCCTCAATGCACTTCGGTACGTAGAGTTGCTGGGTGTTCACCTCCATCCGCTTACACTGTTCTGTTATCCACACGGTAATGGAGATTTCTAGTAAGACAACTGTACCTCTCACTAATCACGGTTGGCTACTGGATAGTTGGATGAGTATTCCTCTGAATTTTCTGTCATAAATTGGCCACCTAGAAGCCCAGACTTAAATTCTATTGAGCATCATTTGGGATGTTTTGGAACAAGGCGTGGAATAACATCACACAGCACCAACGAACCTTACTGGATTATGGACAGCTTTAACCCATATTTGGCAAGTCATTCCCATGGAACGTTTCTAGAAAATTGTTGATTCTTTGCCTCGTCGTATGACAGCCATTATCAAGGCCAGAGGAGGCCAAACTCGTTACTAGGAAGGTATCCCTCATTCAGTAGCACTTCTGTGTATTTCAAAGTATATATATAAACGTAGCTCTGACTCTCACTAACATCCACTTTTACATCCCACTTCACTAATCCTTGTAATATCCGAGTTTACTTCGTTCGAATTTATTACATTAAACCAGTGATTCTCAATAACTGTATCTCGGTACTTTCGTGTGCCATAATTTTTTTTTTCAAAATTTTAATTCTACTCGGACTTGACACTATTTCCCAAATTTAGGTATAAAAAATTTGATTGTTTTCATTATTCATTTGTGATAACGGATGCCTCAGTACATGAATTAACTTTGGAAGAGTAAAATAACTAATTTCCTTCTGTAATAATCGAGTTTTAATTTCAAAACATTTGGAGAGCCAATTAATACATTTGGGATTGAAATTATAAGCGATAATCCCGTAATGGCCAAACAAGCTTTAAAAATATTGTTACAACTTTCTACATTTTATTTGTGTAAATTTGGATTTTCAGCAGTAACAAATATAAATGTAAAAAAGATCGAGACTTTTAAATGTAGATGAAGAAATGAGAGCGGCATTATCATTTTTACTACAAAATATGAAATAAATTACTAAAAATCATTCATCTCAAATTTCGCATTAAGTGCATTCTTATAATTAATTATATTATTATTATTAACCAATATATATATATATATATATATAGTGTATTAAAGATAAGTAAAATTCTTTTTAACTTTCTTTTAATTTTAGAGCGTCGCTAAATTTTGAAATTTTTAAGAATGTACTGCGTCAGATGAAAAGGTTTTAGAATTATTAGATTGAACCCTAATAACTGTTCACTGTTCTGACACTATTATTTTGCAATCTTTGGCTCTATTAGACATTTTTATTCCATTTATGTCTCTTTTGTCCCATAATATTAAGTTTTCGAAACTAGAAGTCTAGGTCCCATACGAAGAATAAGTTATCTAGATTTCTTTTTTATTTTCTTGTTCACTATACGTATTTGGTTCTTTACGTTCTATCATACAGGATTTTTCAAAACACTTTCAGCATATTTTGAAAAAAACTATTGGTTACGATAAACATTATTACTGTCAACAGATGATTGTTAGATCTTCAGATTCTTCTGTTTCTCAAGCGACACATACTTTTTTCTCTCTTGTTACTTCTTTTGTTACTAGTTCTAGACAATGTCCACTCTTGACTTTAAGGCTATTTGACGCTATTCTGTAGAGGTGAATTTCTCTTAGCAGATGGTTCTCGTCATCATCTTATGTAATTCTTTATGCGGTCAGCGTCCATCACAACGGACATCAGGGGGATGGGAAGACACTAATATACTACAGATGTATAGCAAAATAGTCATAGTTGGTTTTCATATAATATTCTACTACACTTACGCCCCCTTATAGGCTGTGGCTTATGGAGGGTTATTAAACTCTTATTTTTTACCCATTTAACTGTTCTTTGGAGTCATTTTGCGCATCCTATAAATGTTTTGGTTAATATAGGCTTTTAAAGATCGTAGCGAGAATGGACATTGAGTAGAATCCATGAAGTCAGAAATGAAAGATACCAACAGACATTTGTTGGACAACATTATCAAATTTCGTTAATAAGACATTATAATAGAATAAACTAATCAACAAGCATTAGGGAGCATGATATTCTTCCAAAGCCATGTGTGAGTGTATAAAAAGTTTTCAGTATCTTTTAATTATTTTTTTGTTGCAAATTTGCGCTGGGGAAAAGAAACCGTCGATTCCAACTGCTTGAAAAACAGATTTTTTAAATGGACAAGCACAAACAAATGACTTCACGAAGATAAATCGACGTATATACACAAATTAATATTATAGAAGATTATTTACAGTAGTCAAAGTGCCCCACGTTATAAACAAGCTTCACAACGTTCTATAAATGGCTTTCTAGGACAGTTTCACTAACTGAGACAGATAAAGTCTCGCTCTTATAGCAATCAATACACAAACAGATTCTGTTCTGAACTGAACTCTCTTCAGTACTGACTCTACCTTTGTTTCAAAGAACCTTATGGAAATTTCAGTAAGAGTCAGTGTTAGACTTTTCTCGATGATTCCTGGGCGATATCGAATTTTTTGTCAAATTTGTTAACAATCTAATAGCCCTGGTCACAACTTCTATGGTTGCCAAAATCTTATTTTTTTAGTTCACGCTGGACAATGAACTTTGGCTGTAAAACATATATATATATAAGCAAAATAATCTTTAATTAATCGTATAAAGAACAAATCAAAGTTTCAAAATTCATGCAATACTATTCAGTAACATATTACTCAGATAACAGAGACTGAACCTTTCTGTGAGTATAAGGCAATAGAATAGTTTCTACAATCAAATGCAACAAAATAAATGAATTTATAAATCAGATCAGTATATTTTCTAAGAAATAAATAAGTCTTGCCTTTTTGGTAAGTTTCCCTTTTTTTAAACTGCGTGTAGTTCAGGATTTTTGAATGTATATCCAAAGATTCTTTTATTTTTTATTTATTAGTAACTGACCGGGCCACGCGTTGCTGTGACTTTATTTTAATATTATTCAATGCAGTCAAATTAATCTTCACTTACAATTTCGGAGAGTTAAAATAAAGCATAAAACAACATAATGTTTTAAATTTTGCATTTTATTCATCTCCTATTTGTGAGTATAGAATAATACATGAAATACTTACGAAATTGTTAAATAACAACACAAGAAGATTTAATTTTATGAATGAACTGACTAACGTTGATTTTTATCAATTTTTAATATTATTTTTATCATTTTTAAGTATAACAGTAAATAAGTTTAATATAACTAATAGCAAACAAAAATAAATAATATTTTCGTTAACCCATCTTTTTGCTAACCTGGGGGCCAGATTCGACGGTTTCCCCACACGCAGCGACATGCAACATATAGAGTTAATCTGGTATTACATGGATTTTCTAAGTCCAAGCTCCAAATGGACATTGTTTGGCTTTGAGATTTATTTAGGGTCAACGCGGAAACCAAAGGAATCGGGAATTGAAGTCTTTTAAATAGTATTGGACGTTCTGACGATATCAGTGGAAAATGTGGCAATATGACAATTTCTCATTTAACCTGTACAGTGAAAATGTTTGCTTCAAAAAGTTTCTCGGTAATTCTTTTAAAGAGAGAGAGAGAGAACAAACAGGTACCGATGCATAATATAGGTGGATTTAAGTTACGCAGCAAAATAACCAGTGAACCAATCTTCAACCGAAGATTTCACCAACCCAACCAGTGTGTATTGATTTAAAAGGCATTGAATCACCTGGCAACAACTCTATATCTGGAAATTTATTTCGCTAACATCAACATATTTTCTGCCTAAGTAACAGGATTACAGAGCTAATCATTATCTAGATAACTATTCAGTATATCGAGAAAGACGCTCTCAATCAGTTCATTTTTTGTTTGAACAACAGTAAAGAAATTGTCTGGCTATTTGATACATTATGTTTTGGGATGCATTTCTACTTCACCGTTTCCAATATCCAACAGTTGGCTACTCCAAAGTTAATATTTGCTCCGATTAATCAACTTGCAATTGTACTCGCGTCTTTATGATCAATCGAAGTGTTTTGACGCTTCGCAGTAAAAGCGATTGTTTTGAACTTAACGTTAATCATGTGAGCAAACGTAGTGCGAGGAATGACTGGCAATGTGTCGGAAATCACCACAAAGTAGGAGGACAGCACCACTGAATATTTTTTGTTCCTGCTTAAATATTGCAAAGTTGTAAGAACTTCTTCGAGTGAATGTTTATGGGATATGTTTATGGGATATATATTATGGGATATTATGATTGAATTTCTTTGCAATGACGTAACCAATCCGCTTTTTTTCGATGGTACACATTGCGCCTGATTTCTTATGAAAATCTAATGGCAGCTTGAATGCGGAATGTGCAGTTTGTCCACCATCTAACAAAGTGACAACAATGCCTGAAAATGCAATTGTTAATGCAATTTCCTATTGAAATCGTATTTTTACAAGGCTGTGTAAGCAAGTTTAGTTGCTATAGGAAATGCCAATCCGGACGCGGGACTCAAACACAAAGCCATTCGACCTCATTCCAGCCAATACACATTTAGGGAGTTTCTGAAATCCGAATTTCCTCCCCCTGAGATGCACCCGGGGACTAATTTGCACCTGACCCTGCAAGTTCAATCTCTGAAGGGGCAAAATTACGGGAACTTCTAAAATTTAATTTCAGATTTTTGCACGCCACCCAGAAAAACACCAGATAATCACTTTTCACACCCCAAGAATTTTAAGGTAAGCCCTTACCTTTCGCGCAAAAATGGATCTCATTTTTCGCCCGGATCACGGCGTTGTGATATAGTTTGGATTTTGAATTGGGTGGAATTTTCAGATCAGGACTCACTTTTTGCGTCCCTGGATCTGCAAGTTAGGCCGGTGCCACTGTCCGCGAAAATTATGGTCGTCCGGCATTAACCGGCATAGTTATCCGATCTCCTAAAATTCGATTTCAGATTCTCACTCCACACTCCAAAACGCACACGGGACTGACTTCTGATGAACCAGCGCGAGCCAGTTCAGTCTCTAGAGGGAATGAAAATCCGAACGTGGGACTTAAATGCAAAGCCTTTCCACCTAATTCTGTTAATATCCTGTAAAGTGGGAATTTTGGAAATATCAGATTCTGATTTACCGCCCCTATATGCAACCGTAGACTTTTTTCGTTGCCCTTGATTATGCGAGTTGAGTTCCTGGGAGGGGGACATTTGGGTCGTCAAACATAATCCGGCAAATTTTTGGGAACCTCTAAAATTCGATTTCGGACTCTCGTTCACCACCCCAAAGTACACCAGAAAGTCACTTTTCAAGCACCAAGACTTTTAGGGTAAGCCCTGCTACTGTTTGCATAAAATGTGATCGTTTGTAATTATCCGGCAAAGTTATGGGAAATTCTCGAATTGGATATCAGATTCAGATTGTCCGTTTCAAGATGTCAGGGACAAGGTTTTCGCGTTACAAATCTTTTAAGGTAAGCCCCTGCCTCGGTGTGTCTAAAATATTGTCATCCGGCATTATCCGGCAAAGTTACAGAAATTTCTAAATTCAATTTCAGATTATCGTTTGCAGTCTCGAAATACACCAGAAACGCACTTTTTCCGCTCTAAGACTTCTGGATTAGCTCCTGTCACGGTTCGTGTTATCGACGGTCGCTCGGCATTATCCGGCAAAGTTAAGGTAATTTATAAAATTCGAGTTAAGAATATTGTTCACCATCCTGAAGTACACCAGAAACGCAATTTTTTCGCCCTAAGACTGTTAGGGTAAGTACCTGCCACGGTTCACGTAATAGACGGTTGTCCGGAATTATCCGGTAAAGCTAAGTTAATTTCTAAGATAGGATATTAGATTCGGATTGCCCATTTTGAAATACGTCAGGAACCAAGATATCGGGCTCCAAGGCTTTTAAAGTAAGCCCCTGCCACGGTGAGTTTAAAATATGGTTGACCAACATTATCCGTCAAAATTTCAGGTATTATTGAAAACCGATTCGAAGTTCGTATTCCACGCCCCAAAATACGCCAGGTATTCACTTTTCGTGCATTTTGGTCAACAAAATCTGCTTCCACAAACCCACACGCATTGAGACATTTTGCAAATATTCCTTTTTCCCGGATTCTTCTCATTTCTGGCAAAAAAAAATTATGACATATCATTAATTGAAATGAAAACTATCCTATATTTTAAGTTGGACGAAATGACACACAATACACAAAATTATATTAAAATTGGTTAAGTAGTTTTGGAGCTCATCGCGGACAAACATTGTAACATGTAATTTTTATATATAAAGATTTCAACTACACAATCTATTTTATTGGAATACTTGAAACTTATAGAATATTTGAAGTGAATGTAATTACATAAAACAGTTTCTTGTTCAAAATAAGTAATTTTGATAATTCTATTTACAAATACAGTTCATCTCCCTCCAGGATAAATTTATTTTTAAATTCAATAAATTAATCAGAAATTTCCTTTTTTATGATTACTATCATCATAAAAAAAAAATTAAAATAATAATTAAAAATTTCTGCTTTCTTTTGTAATAAACTTCAGAGCATCATATACCCGGTACTATATCTAATCAACAGAACATAGTAAAATAAGTTCAGATAAAAAAAAATCATTAATCTGAGGGTAAAAAGAATTTTTAATAAAATCTAAATATTAAATATTCCGTTTATATCCATAAATGCTTGAAACGATTAACGATTATGCTGTTTTTAAACACATCCTATTAGTCTAAATATATTTATTTTTCTTCGTGCCGTTGCCTAGCAACAGAAACATACAAACGATATTGTAACACAATTTTACTTTTGAACGTTTTCCGATTTGTATTAAAAATTTCATTTGACTTTTAAATAAGTTGCTTGTTTATTTTTATTCGATTCTAAATTTATATGCTTCAAACATGTCGTTAATAACATTTTTTTTGTTCTATACAATATTCTTTATTTTCGTAAATATCAAAATATGGCGCAGTACTTTTTAGTAATGTTAATTTCAATTTTGTTTGAATTATTTTTAAAATAAAATCAATAAGTGAATATTGGAAAAAAAATCTTAATGTTTGAAACTGATAAATTTTCAGGTGTTTTCAAGCAGACATAAAATAAATTTGCTTTGGTTAAAAATTTATTTATACTTATTTAAACGCATATGACGTACCTTCAAAAACATACAGAACTATTTTTAGAGATGTAGAGCTATTATTTCTTTAAAATTTCTTGTAAGTATGAATCTTTTAGAAAATATGCATTTTTTACATCCGAGAAAATTTAAAATAATTTTCCAAAAAAGAGAGATATTTTTTTTTTTTATAATTTAAACATCTGTTCAATTGTGTATTGAATTTTTTCCATCAGAATTTTTTTTCAAGAAAAATTATTGTCAGTAATTTATTTCTACTTAATCAAAGCAAAATTATATCGCATCCTAGTTATTAATTTACTTGAAAATGTTTGACTGAAAAGAATTACATTAAAATTACCTTATCTTTTTTTCTATTAATCTGCAAAATTAATCGTTTTTTAATTTACTTGAAAAATTTTAAAGAATTCTTAAAAAAAAC
>BMAV01010170.1:0-138980 GCA_019973955.1 Trichonephila inaurata madagascariensis
ACTGCGTTTCCGGAATATTTTGTGCCAGAGCCCACTTACGGACAAAGACACATGCCGCTCGCACTTTGCCGACCACTGCCCTAGGAGAAGAGTGTGAGTATAATAAATAAAATTTATACCATATTTGGCGAGGACAAAAAATGCTCTTGAAATATGTTTTCATTAAAATTGTATATAAGTTTTTTTTTAAAGTAGTATAAGCCACTTTTTTAATCGAGATATTTAAGGGTTTACGTTTAAATACATTTAAAAATATTGATTAATTAACTGGCAAAACTTTTATAGAACAAAATCTGAATAGTTCTCAACATATTTTATAGATTGCATTTTTTTTAAATGAAAAAATCTCGTTAAATTGTAGGGCATACAATCAATAACTTGATATTTCTAAGTGACTTATGCCACTTTCAAAAGAAATGGCTCATATATCTTTAGTTTCATAAGTTTATTTATTACTTCTGTTTACAAAATTCAAATTTCTGTCTTGTTTATAAAGAATTAATTGCCTTTGCTCCATTATTACTATTTTAAATCAGTTTTTAATAACTATTAACATTACATGTAAATTCCGTTTATGTACGTTAACTTAAGATATACAGAAGCATATAATAGGATTTTGGAATTAATTTGAAAAATTTATCTATATTAAAACTTATTAAGTTTTAAAAAATTTATAGTTTATCTGGAAAAAATATATCGATCCATATTTCAAGAATTATGTTACTGATATTCTATGCAAAGTCCTATATATTCATTTCAATAAGTATAACTTTTAAGGGAGAAAAATGTATTTATTATAATAATTTAATGCATACAGAAATGTTTATCAGACATGTTTAAAAAGTCAAAAAAGACAAAAAAACGACAAGAACAAAGATAGTCGCCCGAAATATCAAATTATTACGTATGAACGATAGCAAAGACAAAAAGCGAAGGGCGTTGATTTGGCTTGAATGTTTCGGAAGAATGTAATCATGAAACTCGATTTTTAGGAAACTCAAGTTGCTGCTTTTCAACTGTATGCGTTCACGGTATTAAAAGAATATAAGTGCTTTTAAGATGAGATTAAACTAAAAAATATCTTTAAACCAACAATTTGTATAATACATGATATTTTCTAAAAAATTTCTATGCACTAGCTTTAATTTAAACTCCAAAACAAATTGGAACTATTTTTTAAGCAGATTGTTACATTTCTTACCATTCCCAACGCTACCAACTTGAGGTGGAACAGAGTTGTTTCCTACCTGGTCATATGCGCTTGTTTTCGCGCGAGTTTCTTCCCTCAGCATCTGCGCACATTTCTGCGCATGACGTCAGTTGCCTCGTGGGATGATGCTATAACCAGTCTGCTCTGCAGTTAGCACTACATTTGACTTACTGCTCTTATAGCGTGAGATTACTGAAAGTTCTAATTTATATTTTGCTTTGATTATTATGGATTCCACTCAAAAGAAAGGAAAACGACCCTATTGAGGGCCAAATACTTTCGTTTCCTCAGAAAGAATTTTTGATCTTAAATTGAATCACAATGTGGAAGGAGTATTCGTGTGTGATGCTCCTTGTTATTCTGTTATGAATGCTAATCAATCTTTTTTTGTGTGATAATTAGTCTGTTGTTTTATATGATAATGAGTCTGTTGTTTTCTCTGGTAATTCAGATTCTGTGGTGAATGATACTGGAAATGATTCTAGTTAGCCTGAGAGTGATTTTGTTTGCTCTGATTGTTTAAAAACTTTCACGAATAAGTATAATTTGAAACGCCAAGCAAATAAATTACACTCGAATAATATTGCATTAATCGACTCTGAAAAATGATCGATTTCTAAGTTTTAAGTGTGAGTACTGCCATCTCAAATTTAGTAGCCAAAGAAATCTTAAACATCATATCAATAAAATTCATACTTCAACGATTAATCAAACGGGTAAATAGATGTGTCCTCTATGTTATGGTAAGTTTAAAAGCGCGGAATAATATTTCATTTTAAAAATGTTCATGATATTGATGTGAATCCTATTGAGCTAGAACTTAATTCATTTAATGATAATTTGACATGGAGGGCAGAAATTGAAAATCGTACAAAGTCAAAATTTGTTTCTTATGGTAGCAAACATATTAACATACATGGTATAAAATACTATTATTTCAGATGCCACCGTTCAGGAAGTTTTGTTTCAGACAGTAAAGGTTTCCGTCATTTAAAAATCCTTGGTAGCAATAAAATAAATGCATATGGTCTAGTTGCGTTAAAGGTAACACAGCATGCAGGTGGCGAATAAGTAGTATCGTATCAAAAATACGTATTGGACACCAGAATGATATAGATAATTCCTTTTTAACAGCAGATGAAAGGAAAATTATATCCTCAAAGATAGCTGCAAAAATTCCTTTAGATGAAATTAGAAATTCAATATCAGATGCTGGGCTTGAGAGGGTCCATTCACTTACAAAAAAGCTCTACATAATATGGAAAATTCTTTCAATCTGTCTTCCACTTCTGTAAAAGATGAAAGCGATGAGATCAGTGTAGATATGTGCCTGAAATGCAAAATTCAGAAAATTTGTGTATTTTGTTTTATAAAACCAAGGGATTATCTTCTATACAACATCCATTTTTAATCTAATTGCTTCGAATCTTATTATTTACAAAATACATCCAGCTGGGCTAACTGTTATAGACTTCACTGGTGCATTAATGCAAACATGCACAAAGAAAGAATGCAGCGCACACTCAAATATTTTTATCTTCAAGGGAAAAATTTTAAGATATTAGACAAGGGTTATGAGATTCGTAAGAGACAAAAAATGATTGATCCTTTAATTACAGCGAAAAAAGAAAATTTGACAGATCTGAGAATCAGACACAAAACGAGTAAAACAGTATCTTTACAGGTGATAGAGAATGAGAATGTGTTTCATCAACACGTAATACAGAAATATGCACAATACATAAAAATAACGAAACTTGTATATGTCGCATACAGTGCACCGAGTGTAACATATGCATTCACCGATATATATGCAGCTGTGTTAATTCTACAATTAGGTAGAATATGTGCAAGCATATACATTATTTACATTAGCTAATTAAAAATACAACACCTACAGTACATGGTGAATCTCGACTTATTATAGATGAAGAAAATCAATATTGAATGAAGTAACTAAAAAAAATCACAAACCCTCTCACTTCAACACAGAAAGGAAGAACTAATACAAAAGTTCTGAGAAAAATAAATGAGGTCGATTTACGACTTGGTGGCCCCAAGTCGGAATCACGTGACGAGGATACTAACATTTCCCCGCGTTTTGCTTTAGTATGTGGATTTCCTATACTTGCTATGTTTACATCTTGTCTGTGAAGCTTATTTCTGATATTTTATTTATTTTTATTACATTTTTGCACTATCCTTATTTAATAATTAGGTAAGAAGTAATTTTAGTAATTTTTTAGCAAAATTTTTGTTTTAGTTAAGTATATTTGTCATTTGGTTTTGTGTGCGAAACGGTGGTTACTTGCAGTGTTTGTTTATATATTTATTAATAGTTTTGGTTATTTTTAGCGTACTTATATTTAGTTCTTAGTTATTATGTAATTTGTTATGTTTACTTACGCACAAGAATCATTTACAGTATAGAATGAGACCATTGGATTTGGAAAAACTTCTCATAGGTGTCCAATTACTTATTGGTAGATAGTGTATCACTCCACATAAATTCATAAAATAGTTTAATTTGTAATAAAAATGTAGATATAAAATGGTAACAGTTTGAAAAGTCAATGTTTATACCTTTCATTGTGTGATTCCCTTAGAAATTATAGCAGCTACAAATGTTTAATTTTTTCAGAAATGCTATCTCTATAATTTCTCCATTCAGAAACATGAAATGCAAGTAAATATAATTCTGGAAATGAATTTGTAATAAGATTTGTCAGTAACATGGATATTTACTTTATTTAAAAATTTTCATACATATTTCTAATGTTTAACAAGATATTTACGCTTTTTGAGAGCAGAGTGTATAAAATAATAGTTGGTTAATATGAAAGTTTTTGATTAATAATTAGGAATTCTTCTGTGATGGAAATGAAATTATTTTTAACACATTTGAAGGCATGGGGTATCTGAAATAATCTAATAATAAACAAACATTTGATATGTTTTATAGTTTAATTTCCTTTGTAATTATTACCCATTAAAAAGTTTGAATTTTTTTAGAAATGCCTGTCACTAACATTCAGAAAGAAATGAATTGGACATTTTTAAAATAAATTAAGAAACATGTTTAAGGAAGTATGCTTTTTAATAAAATTATTTTACAGTAGAACAAACTAAATTGTTTTCATGAAAATTACTCGTATATAAAAACAGAAAATTCTTATCGGACAGTTTTATTTAATAATCATGCACATTTTAATATACATTATTTATTGACACTTAAATAAAACATTACATGAATTAATAAGTAAATAAAACATTTCTTTTATCTGTTGTATAAATCAGACTCTGTGAATGTATCACTATACTTTTTAACAAATAGAAAATCGAGGATCTAACTGCCAATATTCAAAATGCATATAATATCTTTTACAATTATTATATTAATTTGTACATGTTATTGATAATATCTAATAAAATTATCTGGAAATCTTATAAATGGCTTTTTAAATTTACTTACAACAAAAGAGTATTAAATGTCATTAAAACGAAAAAATAAAATTACAGTAAAAATAAAGAAAATCCTCTAAAACCACAGATTAAATAGTTTAAAACAAGTCAAATCATGCAGATTTCTGAAATTTAATTTAATCTCATTAGGTTTATGACATAAAAAACTTCAATTTTAAACACGAGACATGCAATTAATAGTAAACAAACAAGTAATTGGTTGTCTGTCCTTTAAAATCAATTAAATCTACTAGAAAACACCAGCTGTGTGACATAGAAAAGAAAGCAAAAACAGGGTACTGCATTATATTTGTAGGTTTCAACAAAAACTTTTTAAAAATTTTGGAGAAATTGCATATGGTGTGGATCCGGATTAAATGGAATATATCCTAAGAATTTTAAAATTTCAGATCTTAAATCTATACAATCAATTTTCTGAATTTACATAAAACAAATTAGAATACTTATATCACATATATGCAACTTATAGAAAGAAGTTTTTAATAAAAGAACAAATTCGATAAAATGGCAATTGAATGTGACTAATTTTTTATAAAATATTTCGATAAATTTTCATGTCCTAAAACTACATTTAACCTTTTATAACATTTTTATCGTAACTGTAAAATTACATAATTAAATACTAAAGTATTGTTATTTATGTATTTATTTTAAACCACCTAATTTTCCCTTATATTAATTTTTATTAATAAATTTTTATATATACATCAAAATAAAATTGAAAAGGACTTTTTTTTTGAATTTCACCTAATTACAAAATTCTACAATCTGTTCCCCTTAAAATATCAAAGCTTAAATTTTTTGTTTTAAGGGATATTTGATTTTTTTACACTGAACATACCAACACTTAATGCATACCTATTTCAAACCCGGTTATTTTATGCATAGTTTAAAAATTCAGTTCATCAAACGTAAACTTTTGGTTAATGTATTGACATGTTATTTTCTACCAATTGCATCTAAAGAGATGATTTTTCCATGTCAAGGTTTTGGAAAAGTAATAACTTGGTTTAAAAAATGAGACTTTTAATTCCTGTTTCCCAGGCTTGCCACACAAAACCCTTCAAGCACTAATAAATATGGTGCTCTGAAAATTCCATAAATGATTGAAAAATACAACCATGGAAAAAAAATTAGCACACCAAGAAGTAATTGTGTGGGCGTAACGAAACTTGCATGAAAGAGATTGCAAATATTTAGAAATGCAGCGTGATTGCGCATTTCGTGTAGCCGGTAGAGGGCGTTTAACGTCGTTCTCCATGGATTATAAAAGGTAACAAAGCTTGTTTGAGTGTGAATCCTAATGTCCTCGCTTATTGTTCGTTTTTCTGTGAGAAATTAACAATGTTCCTCGATCAAATTTGGGAAAAAAGCTTTTAAATTTTCGGGAAAATTTAAATCTTCCATTGGACATAAATGATTTTTAAAAGTGAATAGTGAATATTTTTGATATAAAAACAAGTAGAAAAAAGTAGTTAACTCGAATAAGCGTTTTGGATTAAATAATTAAAAATCATTCCAAACAGTAGTTGTGAATTTCTTCGCGAGTTTTGAAGACTCATTGGTGCCTCGGTGAATTGGATAGTTTGTCAAACACGAATAAAAAAATTAAAATGTATATAAACATAAGCATTGTAATATCAATATCCACCAGTAATTTAGTTAAAAATATAAATTTTAAAAGCATCAAATATTCGCTTTCAAAATTTGTTGTCGGAGTATTTTAATAATGACTCTGACTCGGAGTTTTTTATATTTCCTGGATAGTGTTAAGACGTTTTCTGGTCCTGTGCCACAAAGAATATTTTTTGGTTAAATATTTGGGAAGCGCACCAGAATATAAAAGATCATATATCCTAAAATAGGAAAGAGAGTAGTAGTGATATTCAGTATGTAAACATTAGATTTTTCTTGTTCTCTTGCATATGTTTATTATAGTATTCGAAATAAATGTACGTTTTCAAGAATATTGATTTTCTTTGTTTGTTTGACCCAATTTATATAGCCTTTGAGTTTGATACGCTTCGGATAGAATATTTGTGATATGAAAAAAATGCATATTACTTTTGCAAGTAAAAAACGAAGTATTGTGCAAGTAATATACTATTAAATACCATTCTTATATCGTATGAATGAAGTTTTAACATTACAGATGGATAATGTAGTTTGTTTAGCACTAGCCTTTTACACCGAAGTTTGCGAAGAACACTTTCCCAAGTTGTTGGGGTTTCACGATGCAAATAACTGATAGCGTTCGTGTGATTATGCGGCATGTTAAAAATACTTAGGCTGACTGTTTGCATAAGTGACCTCCGCAATATTAAATTCCTCGTACAATTTCGGATTGTTAGAGCTCAGGTGCCTCGCTTTCTGGGGAGGAAACTTCTGGGAAGTCCTCTCCATGTATGAAATCTATTTTAATATTTAACTAACCATTATATAAAAAGGAATTTTGCAAATAAATAAAAATAATGTTATATTGCATCTTGTTGGCTGTGTTAAGTATCGTACTGGGGGAATTAGTTTCATCAGAAGTCGAACTCCTCACGAAATTTCAGCTAATTTTTGTCGAATATACGCTGTTTCGTGCTACGAAAGGATTCATGAAAATGAGTTTTGGGAATATATGACGTTAAACTGCTGGCGACTGCGAAGACTAGGCAAATGTTTGAGCCTTATGTCATGGAGTGTAAGTTGATAACGTTGGCCTAGAAATTTTCTACGAGCATGGATCTGCAATATCTACCCATGATCTTGATATAGAAAACGTGCATTGAAATTTTAATAATTGCAATTCAATCTAAAGTTTTGTGCAGAAAAATATCCAGAATTATGTTAACAATTCGCGAAAAAAGCCCTAATAACACAGACTATGTAACAAAAACACAGAGAGTTATTAACAAATGAAATTCTTCCTTTGAATGAAAGCCGACAGTTGGTGCACGGTATATCTGACACATATGCTGATAGCTTTTTTTTATCCTGTTCATATAAAACGTGCGCACTTGTTATCAAATAGCGATGAATAAAGTATCATAGCAACTTTATTCCTAATTTCAATTTTTATATGTTGCACATATATACAGAATTTTCACTGTACTCTAATTTTATTTATTTATTTATTTTGTAATAAAAGTTGTCTTGACTTGACTTTGACGTTTTCGCAATGCAACGGGGCTGCGCTAGCATACTCAATCTATCTCTGGAGCTGAAATTTGTGATATATTTGTCGACGGATAGTTAGATGGCAGCGTGGCTTCAGAATGAAAAAACTGACTTTTCTGGAATGGATCTTTTATTGAACGTGTTGACTTCCCGATACAAAGTAAAATAAATCATACAATGGAGTTTAAAATCAATGGAGAAAATGGAATTAGAAGAATGAAAGGGAATTTTTAAGTTAAAAAAAAGAAAATTTACTAAACATTTGACATGGATTTAACTAGTTAATAGGCTTTTAGCCTATCTGTTTCAGCTGATTTAAGTAAAGGTATCAACTCTAAAATTTTTGGCACTCTTTTTAGTAAGCTAGAAATTATATTGAAAAGTACGAAAGTTGAGAGTAGAAATAGAGAGATATTGTCTTCTTGGTTTTTGCCTAATCCTCGGATGCTTTGAAAATTATTGTTTTGTTTGTTCTTATATGATTTAGAGATTCTCATTATTATCTTGAGGTGAATAGGGTAATATTTTTTCAGTAATTATCTTTTAGTTGTTCTCTATAGTTACTCTAAACATTTAACAATACTGGGGGCGTGGGCTTAGGAGGAGTTTTCTCGGAATTAATTCGAAGCGGTGGCATCACGTCTTGTTAAAGTCGGGCAAACTGTTTGTCCGTTTCAATTGGTTCAATATCTGCGATTAAAGAGTCAGGCCTGGCAATTTTTTTGGGGAAAGATAATCGGATCAAAACTGATGTTTAATAGTGACATCTATTGTTGAGAAAAGGTAGCCTGTGGCATTATCGGCAAGCAGTATAAAGTTCATGAAAGTTTCGTGACCACCTCTACTGGAGATGTCAGAGATCAAGAAGCACGGGCACACAGAAGAGTGAGTTCAACCGCTCTTCCCTAGATCAACAGATTTTTTACTTTTGCTTTAGAATTTACCTTTCGGGGCCTATGTCTACGTAATTTTTTAGAATGCAACCAATCTTTCCCCTCAAAAGAGCGGTTAGTGTTCACTACTGAAAGAAAGCAACAAGTTTAATTTTGGAAGGTTACAAATCAAGATATGTGAATATTCTTTCAAAATACATATTAAGCAAGGTAACTTGGATTTCCGCAAATTATGTTATGCTATCGGGAATTGGAAAGGGAATGGAAGGAAAAATATAAAAAAATTTTAATAATCGATCTACCGTGCGCTGTCAGTACCGCTCACAGGAAAAGGAAATAAAAAAAAATATTGCTATATAGCCAGCTGTACACAATTTTACAACCATACGAAAGGTGATGTAAAGAGAGTAGACATTGATGGACCTATACACTGTGCACTAAAATTCTTTTTTTTTTTAATTTTGTTACGGTATCGGGAATTATTTTGATTTTTCACAGTCACTATTTAAAATTCAGAATATTTATTCGACTTATAAGTTTTATTTTGAGAATTTCGTGGGAAAAAATACTTGTGTTTGACAGAACTATGTTTGGCCTGCGAGTTCCACTTACTCTGCCCGCCCATGTGCTGTGCACACCTGCTAGCATCGACCCTTTATATCGACTCACTGTCAGTCCATTTTGGAACAGAGCGGGTAAGAAGTTTTTTCTTTACCTGCTGACATTTTTAAGAATTACTGTTACAACTTAGTGGGGAAGTGATATTTATTTGGCATCTTCGCCGAGATGTGAGTGTGATGCATTTTATGAATATAATAACAATCATGGGCGTAGCTACCACCATTTTAGCCGAATCAATGGTACTGGATCCCCAAGTTACAGGGGCCCCAAGATGTGTAACTATAGTCCCACTAACATAGCTCTCATATCTAAAAATGGGCCCCGAAGGAATTTGATACAGGGCCCACGCTTAACTTGCTACTCCAGTTATAGGAATTCAGTGCGAATAGATATGTAAGAAGATATTAATTATTTAATATTTTATTTGATGTATTAATTTTTGATTTTAGAAACTAACAGTCATGCCTGAAAATACTTTAAGAAACCTAAAGAAAAAACGTTGCGCTCCAAGGAAATTTTCTTTTAAATCGTTAAACGTCAAACTTCCGAAAGCAAAAAAAAATAAAATGTTTGTGATTTCGAAGAATTGTTAGAAACTCTAATACAAAATTAGAAGTCTCTCAGCGTTTTCGACGCTAAACTGGAAAAAAATTCCCGTTGAAAAATTCAAACGGAATTCACATAATCTGAATACCCTCAAAACGTGGTTTGCCGGAAATTTCTCGCCGCTAGCATAATTAACGAGCTAAAACGTAACGAAACCTCGTTATCAAATCTTAACTCTGATCAAAACTCAATCCCTTCAACGGATAGAGGACAATGTAAAATTAAAGATACAGTTCGCGTAAAGCTTACGAAATGTAAAATGTGCTCCAATAAACTTAATATTGTCGTATGTATATCCCCCTCTTTGTTTTCAATAATATGGCACACAACAGGGAAAAAATTCAGTCTCTTCGGTTTTCATGTTAAGCGATTTTCACTGCCTTTATTATTTTTAAAATATACTGTTTTTATGCCTTGGATGTGTTTTGTACACGAGTAATTTTTAAATTCTTCACAGGAGCAGGTAATCTGCAGGTACCAGTACCGTAAATACGGCATTATAACGCGCTCCCTATATACCCTCAACCACATTCCTTTAGGTACGTGGCCATATTTCGCCGTATAGCGCGTACCCCCTTTTACGAAGGAATCTGCAGCTCGCTACGTTACCAATGCTGTATGTTTTTAATGTTATTTATTCGAGTCAAAACCTCAGGATTTTGAGTAATATTTGTATACAAACATTTCTTTTCAATTCACAGGTAAAACATTTCTTTTAAATAAAACAGTATTCTGATCTTTGGCCAGAAGTCTAGGTTTTTTATGCTCATCTCTTTTTTTTTATTTTTGAAGCTATCATGCTTATATCTGGCGTATAACACGCACTTACCCATAAATTTCGATTTTATTTTTGTGTTAAAGTGCGCATTATACACAGGATTTTAGGAAGTAATTTCTTATAATTGATTACCTTCAAAAAATGCACTTAAAATTTAGTGTCTTTAATCTGGTTTTTCAGCAACTGCTCTCCTGAAATTTGAAAATAATAGTTTTCGAAGAATAAATTTGTTTAATGTATTTTTCATTGGGTCAAAAAATGTTTTATCAAAACTAATTTTTTGTAGAAATGAACTCTTTCAGAAAAAACAAGACACGCAGAAACGCGTGAACACACAAATAATGCCTTTCAATTCTTCATTGGTCGAGATAATAGAATTGGGAGAAAGGTGTTTCTGGGGTATACAATATTTTATACAAATTTCCTTCACAAAAATACATCTTTAATAGAATCTTGCAATAATTCAGATGTGCAAGATGTGTCTGTTATCTCTGGCTGTTTCTTTGCTTTATTTTTAAAGAGTGAGCAACGTCCAATATCAATAAAAAGTTATTTTCTTCATAGTAGAAAATTTCGAATTATAGTCATGTATGCAGGTTGGAGAAATTGCTTATTTATTTATTTATGAATTTTTTTTTTTTTTTGAAAGCTTATATTTCGGTAAGTATGAATGCTGGAAATTTAAATTACATACAAACACTACAAAAGGTGAAAAATAAAATAAAATGTATATTTTTTTGTATAGCTAACTCTGTTCTCTTCGTAAATTTATCCATTTCAAATGTAGATAGTCAACTAACTTAAAAGGTTTGATAAACTGATAAAACTTTACACAATTTTGCGTAAATAGAAACAAACTTAGCTGGTAAGACGAAAAAATTGAAGGAAGCCACATTTACATTTTACATTGTTTATGGTAATGAAAATTTTAACAAAAATTAAGCCAAAAGTAAGCACTACTGAAATTTTATTTGGCATCTATATTTTTAATTCCTAACCCGTAAAAAAATCACACAATTAAAAAAGAAATTAAACTGGCATTTAAAAGTACTGGGATAAAATAATGAATGTTTTACTAAATTTCAACTCAAAGCTAATATAGGACATGACTTAAAAAAAATGAATTTGAAATTTTGTTTTCTTCTTCCGTGAATGTTGCTAACGGCATTGGTGTTAACGTTGTTTTGAAAAATTTTTTGAACCAGTTTGGGTCGTTTCGCCAGGTGTCCTTAGAAATGGGAAAGTTTGGCCATTTCAACGATTGGTAATTAAGCATGCATGGACTTACAGCATCTGGTATAGTAGCTTTGGTCTGCTAAAAATGTACAAGTAATTTCTATTGGGGAGTTCTTGCTGTGTTGCTCCATTTCCCACGATTTTTTTAAATACCACTGTTTTAAAAGAAAATTAAGGTATATATAAACTTAAACTGATCAATGTTTTAGTTGTTTCCCATTTTTAATGTTTAAAAGTGATTAAGTCGGCTGGGATTACTTGTTCTGAGTTTAATGCTCGGCTGACGCAGAATATTGATTTTAGTCCTTTTCATTTATTTTATTATTTACTGGCTCCAGCAATTTCCTTATACTTATTTTATTATTAATTCTGAGTGCAATCATTTTTAACTTTATTTTTATTCCTTAATACTTAAAATCTAACATGGCAAGCTCTATATGTAAATGTCAACTAAATACTGAAAGATAGGGGATTAAGATGCCAGATCCGCATTGCCCCCGATGACCATTTTCTTCAAGTCAATAATAGCTCTTCACGGAGTTGAGATTTAGCAATTTAAGTCATTAAGATTTACTTTGCGCTGTTGTTGCTATATTTGCGGTATCACTGCGGAAGCTACGATCAAATAAAAATAGGAACAGAGAAAAATTTTCTCATTCATTCATTTTCTGGCAATTTTTACCTTTAAAATAAAAGATTATTTTACTCATTTTCACTTTTTAATCACTTAATGTATTCCATAAAATATTTGACATTTTTCCAAGATTGACAAATTCGTTGATATCCTTTAAATGCAGCAAAGTTCTAAGGTAAAACCGAACCGGCAACTCCCACTTTTCCCATGACAGCAGTTTGAACTTTGCGTGTGGGGTAGACCTCAACATCTATTCAACTTTTTTTTTTGTTTTGAAAATTATGAATAACTGTAACAGATTTACTGTATAGATTGGCGGGTGTAACTCCAGTTGACCAAAAACTGCAACATAATTTGAAAGGATCAGCCTTGACGGTCACTTGAAACTAGAAGTAAATATAAAATTTTTATTTTAAATCTAAAGAAATGCGATATAGAACCTGTTTTTGTGCGTTTCTTTTTTATGCGATTTTTCTTTACAATTTTCCTTCATGGGGTATATAGCTTCAACGGCTTTAGCGCCACTGTAATGCTTTCTATCAATATACCAGTGTTGGTGTAACAGAGAGTGTTAGGGTCATAGCGAAAGGATTAAAGGTTTTGCCTTTTTATATTTTATAAGTTAGGTAAATACGGACAAAGGCGTCAACAATACGTCTTGAGCCCCTAGAATCTTAGGTTGCGGGGATATGTATTACGCCACTGCCAGTATATATGCACTTCTCCAAAACACACACAGGTTCTCTTTATTTATTTTATAAAGTCTCCCGACAATGCACTTTCAGTACTTTCTCTCAACGCGCCAACATCCACACTTGATTGAAGGCAGAAACTTCAAACGTCAATTGGCTCGCTATAATTTGATAGACTCCATAGATCAGAGAGGTTACCAATCAGGTGTTTATGTTTCCGGTAAGCCTGCGTATCTAATAATGAGATTTTACGCGATTTCTTAACCGTGCATTTTTGACGGCGGTATACTGCCTACTAAAAGATTAAATTTCTAACTGTATTGTGGGGAATATCCTTTAAAATTTGAAACCATGCTAATGAATTAAATAAAATGAAAACTAATTAATTTAATACACCGACAGCATTCAGGGAATAACTGAACAACAAACAGATAAACAATGAGAGAGAGATAAATCTTGTGTGTTTCAATAAAACTTTCAATAGTTAGCATCAATTAATTCAGGTTTAGCCCTAATCCTCCTTTGTCAGTAAAGGGTGTCCCAGCTCAACCCCTTTCTTTACTTTTGTTTTGAGGGTTATAAAACTCAATGAAACTCCCTCTCACTAGGAAAAGCAATTAAACACACTTTCTCATGGTATTCCATAATTCGCGGCAAATAACAGGTATTTCTTTTTAAAGCCAAAATACTCCTTTTAAATTAAATTTAATTTAATTCTTTTTAAAGCTTAGAAACTATTTTAAGATCGTTAGGGTCTATTCTGATCAGTTCTTACTGTAGTATGACTTTTTTTTCCAATGTGACTATATGAGTGTATTGTCTTCTGTGGTATTACTATTATAAAAAAATTTCAAAGCTTGTTTCAAAATCTGAGTAAAGGACATTTAAATGTTGAATGTAGGTTAAAAGGTCCCGACAGATTGTTTTTGACAATTAGAGAAAATTTGTGACATCCAATATTATATTTATTTAATTTAATTCACAGGAAGAAATGCTGAAATGGTCCTTGCGTAATAAAATAAATGCTGTCACCTAGTGACAAATTCACCTCACTAAATTTAGAAAACAAATCAATTAAATTGGTAGTACTTTCACTACATTTCAATTTTTTTCAAAGATTTAAGTTACGAACTGGTTTAATGAGAACCACTGCAATACATCCTATTACCTCACTTGGACTCCAAGGTTATATTTTCGCTGGCGTGGAGCCATTGCGGTCGTTATGAT
This sequence comes from Trichonephila inaurata madagascariensis, assembly GCA_019973955.1. Classification (NCBI taxonomy): domain Eukaryota; kingdom Metazoa; phylum Arthropoda; class Arachnida; order Araneae; family Nephilidae; genus Trichonephila; species Trichonephila inaurata. Next base: position 14,546 of record BMAV01010170.1, read on the forward strand.
ACAGCGGGGTCTATATCCACCTCTTTCGAAATAATCTGAGAATGCTAGATTGATGAAGAACCAGATTCTATAGAAAAGGAGATAAAATGTATACCAGAATACAGCGTTTCTTCATTAGAAGCATTTTGTGCCAAGTAGATGTCGATTCCGGAAGAATTATGAAATTTCAAAAGAGCTTCGAACAAGCGTATCTGGTTATCGTGACAGTTTACAAGTTCCCGGTAGCCGCTTTCGTCTTCGGTGGTGGTGAATATAATGTCGCACTGTTCAGTTTGGGTACTTTGACGACCAGGGCCGTAATTTCTGACCTTCAAGCGCAAAAAATTATCTCTTACTTTACGGTGCCAAAATAAATCGGATTTTACGCTGCATCTGATTGACTAAAGAGATTTTGAACTAATTCATCCTGAAGATTGTTTTTGATTACTATGAGAGCTGTGAATTACACTATGTTCATTTGAAATTTTCTCCACATCTTGATCAAAAAGGAAAAACTGGTTGTCGGTTTTATTTGGATAAACATTTGCGATTGGAGAAGAATCAGGCTTGGCAATGTTTACTTAATGAAAAAAAGTCTCGGATTCATTTGATTTGCCTTTACGTCATCCTCTCCCACACTTGTTTCTTCGTTTTGTGCTAACAGTTAATCAGTTTACTACTTTCATTATTATTTAACATTATCAAAATCCAATTTCCATATTTACATTAGTAAAATGGGGGTCTTATGAATTTCGATCCATGCAGTAGAATAAAGTACAAAGGGAAGAGGAAGAACTTACTTACTCCGCAAAGGCATCCTTTCTTTAAAACCTCTTCAATTGAATTCTTAAAGACATTTTTTTTCATTAAGTAACTAGGTGTAAATTTTAAGATGTTCACAGGCCTTGGATCTTGTTCATTTGTCTCATTTCATTTTTCACGTACCTTCACGGTTCGTTGTTTCAATTCATTTTCGAGGATAAAAAGGTATCCAAATTTTTAGTTGTCAGTATTCAAATTTCGAGATCACGGGTGTGTAATATTTCCATAATTACTTTTAGCTTTTGGATAAAAAAGTGCGTTATTTCTGGTATGAGATTCTTTTTGTGCCGTTGCTTATTATATTTCCGATAGGTAAGTGCAAAAGTTACTATTTTGTTTGAAACCGGTATAAATGAATAACGTCAGTTGAATAAAACTTTCAATTCAAATGAATTAGATGCGTCAGGGGCCGACTGTATATATTTTATCGCTTTGATCCAATCCATTGGGCCTCATAATAGCAGTCATGCAGCTTTAGGTGAAGAACTAATAAACCCTCCCTCAATAAATAACACCTCTATCTAGACAATCACTTGAAATTTAAAATTTACCATCGATTAATCATCACTTACTTTTTCTGGGTGACTCTTCATGGAAAACATCGAAATAGAATTTGCATGCATTGTTGTAAATCTTTTCAAATAATATTTATTTTTACAAATTTTTGGATTAATTTTCCTTATTCCAAAAAATTAACACGTGATAAATGTCTTGTTAAAAAAAATTTTTTTAAATGTTTTCTAGCATTATATTTTGACGGATTTATTATTATTAGCCTTATTATTATTTTATTTATTTATTTTTGACATTTGTTCTTAGTGCAAAAAGTCTTTAACGTATTCTATTATTGGGTCCCAACATAAATTCTAACAATAATCTGTACAATAACAATAACCTTACATTAAATATTTACCATTATTTTAGAGCTGTAAAGTGAACATTATTATGTGAATTTTCCTCTCGTTAACTTTAAATATTTACCTAAAATGATCGGATATCATACTATTTTAAATATTTTCTGTACATGTTAACTACCCAGCTAAAAATTCTAAATATTAGCTAATTCGATTGAAAGTCATTGAAATCTGTTATAAATGTCTCTCTGGCTATTCTTCCGCAAGTCGCAAACAACAAAGATGGGAATAAAGCTCATATATCGAATGGCTCGGGTTGGAAATTTACAACTTTCGTCCCGATCGTCTAAGCAGGGGGTGTCCAACCCGCGACCCGGGGCAAGTATGTGGTTTCCTTTGAATGATTTTGCGGCTAAGGATACTGCCCGCAACCCTGAAATTTCGACTATTTTTGTACAATATTATTTGTTAAGAGTTTCTTCTTTGCTTTTTTGTAAAAATAAATCCATAACTATTTATTATTTTATCGGTAGCTCTGTTACTGCGAATCTCTTTTTTTGTCCTAAATTGAAATTTATCAAACACAAACAGATATTTCACTAATTAAATAAATTAAACATTATTTGATCATTGCATTATTGTATTATACTATCTATGTTTGGCATACATGATAAAGAATGAAATCTACTAGTAATATATCAGAACCGACAAATTTTCACTCCAGAAAATGTTTGTAATGGATCCAAATCTAATATACAGATATATATTTTTATATATACATTACGCGATTGTAAAAGCTCTTTTGAAGTGGCCCGCAAAGTCATTTGGGTTGCTTACCCCTGGTATAAAGGCATGGACTTGTAGCAGAGAGAGTGAATAGACGCTGGAAGTCTCTGATAAATGGAATGCAGATTTCCTCCTGCCATATCTGAGTGAATGTGGCTTGGGGAAGTCTATAGAGCCTTTATAAAGAGACTCTCACAGTTGGTTGAGGAGGATGTGGTAGGAGGCGTGGTCAAGGACTGCTTCCGGGTAATCCGACGTTAAACTATCGAATAGATAGATCGATAAATGTATAAACACTCGGCCAGGGTGTGGATGGCCTGCCTCTGAAACGTAATGCAATTTTAGGGCATTTCGCGAAAAGTAAGTTCTCAGCACTTGCGGCGTATTTCAAAGCCACGCAGTTTGTGTAGCTGCTTGGGTAGCTGCGTCATGGCGGTGAGGAAAACAATCCATCAAAAGAAATTGAAGTTAGCCATTGATCATTATTTTTTCCATTTTTCTATGATCTCAAACATGGATTAATTAGTAATATTTGAAATAGAATTTCTTTGCGTTTATTTAAATCGTAAAAATTTTTGCTTTATTTTTTATTTGGCTAACTTTTTTCTACGAAAGTCAATACTATTGCTTAAGTTTCACTCCTAAAAATTTATTTTTGAATTTTATTCTCGTTCTCCTAAATTAAAAAAAAATTCTGTAATATGTGTTAGTAAACATTTGAATAGTGGGTAATTAAATTCAGTAATTTTTTTCCCGTTTTGATACATGAAAAATATCTTTTTTTAAATCAAAAGGAAAGACAAAAAATTTTTGTCGCATGCATTAAATATATCAAAAGCATTCTAAACGTAATACAGGTATAGCGTGTGTTTTAAAACATTATATATCTATGTACAAAATGAATTTTTCTGATACCACGTTTGTTATGAAAAGTCTTCGATTTCTATTTAAGATTCTATTCATTTTTATTGCAGTGATTATTTTTAATCACTACTTATTTATAAATGATTTTAAAAATGTGTTTTAAATGATTAAGTCATAAAATGCTCAACTGCTCTGCAATGAATTCACTTTTTAAATTCAACGCAAATGAAAAAGGCACATAATCTTAATTACATTATTAGAATTCTTTAAATTTTCTTTTACAATTATAAGTGCAACATATAAAACATGTTTTCATTTTTTTTAATATAAAATTATGCCTTGCCTTATTTATATTCAATACTTCTCAGCATGCTGCTTCTAAAGGTGTTTTTTAAAAATGACGATAAATACGGTCGAACCCCAATTTACTAGAGCCTATTTTAAAAAAGAATTTACGTTTAATGACTACTTTTTAACTACGATTAAAATGAAGGCACCCCTTTTTAAAGAATAATAATCACCGAATCAACAAGGTATTTTAGCTCTGAAAAGAATCTTTTCATGGTTTGATTTTTAAAAATAATTTGATTTGGCTTCAAATGAAATATCCCTTTTTATCCAGAACACGAAAATACTTTTTCTTATGCATTCGCCGAGAAAAGAGTTGAGCCCATTATAAGATTTTACAGATGCAGATGAATCTGAGTATAATCTGTAGCGTGATTTTAGATAGAACAAGAAATTCCACGACTTTTCTTACCTCATCCACTTCACACCACACAGGGGATATTTTAGAGGTACACCATTTGCTCTTTTCTTGAGGAAGTGAGGTTGTTGGCCACGCGTGAAATTTTACGGAGAAAATTTTATTTTTAAGAAAATTTGTCAGTGAATAACGATTACAATGCAGACATTGATAATAAAACTATTGTCAAAAGGGTGTCACGCATTTTTTAATGTTTCACATCGTTTGAAACAAATTATACCCTCATGGAGCAAATGTGAATAACACAATATGTATTTTCTCTGTATTAAGTTAAAAATAAATCATTCGAGCAGAATCAAAAGAGATTGTCAACATTGTTAGAAATATTTCAAATTTCCAATATATGTCTCTGTGTGTGTGTGTGTGTGCGTATTGCGAGGTGAGGTTTTCTTACATCCAGGTTGTTGGAAATAAAGACACAACACTTCGTTTTAATCATTTGAAAAAAAGAGAAAACAAAACACATATCAAGAATAAATGTATGAAAAAGAGACGGTAGCTGCCCATACATGAATTAACTAACAGCGAAAAATGTCACACTTCTGCTGCATCCTTTTTGAGATCAGTTTTACACAAGTTTTCGACTAAGTTACAAGTTAATGGGGTGATTACAATTAAAAGTCCAATGCAGCCGCTCCAACTGGTGTGGATGGATGCTATAACCAGCTGCTCTGACCACCAGAAACTACCTTCAGCCTCTCATCAAGTGGGATCATCATGTGAAGAGGAATCTGAAAGGAACAAAAAAATAAAACAGAACAAGTATACACACACTAAAACAAAAGTAGAAAAAACAACAGGTTACTGTTCTTAAATGCAAAGGACTTTGATATCAGGTGATGCCATTTCGCAGTTCAATGCAGTCGGTAGATGGTTTAAGGCATTTTTTTTTATATTGTCGTATGTTTTCTTTGTTCTTTTTGAGCATTCTATCGATATTTTCCTTCAATTCTCTGTTGAAATCTTGCAGTCTTCACAGTGGTTCTTGAAAGTCTGAAGCTCCACTTCCAGTTCTTTTTATTCAAGTGAGCTTTGGAATCTTCATGTGGCCGTGGTAGCTGAGTGATATAAGTATCGGACCGTGGCTTGCCTTGTCACGAGTTCGAGCCCAGTACCACTAACGACCCGCCGTGTAGGGCAGCGATGCACGTTAAATCTGTCGAGAGCTGAAACGTCCTCCCGTTGGAATGGTGTGGTAGTTAGGAGAGAAGGGTGCCAGCTCAGGTGTCGTCCAAATCACTTGACCATGGTTCAAAATTATGTGGTCCGTCGCCAAAAGCCCCCGTGTAGCTGAACAGTGCGACGTTAATTTTCAATCAATCAATCAATTGGAATCTTCATTTACATTAGGTTGTTGCTCATTTCTGGAATTTCGGGACTGGTATGTGTTTCCTCAATCTATCGTCAAAGTCATGAACATTGATTTACATATAAATCTATCTATTTATTTTGTGATACACTTTAGAAGAAACATCCATAGTTTAACGTAAAACGAAATGTTTGCTTAACTTCGTTAAGTCCATGTGCTATCCTAATTTTTTAAGCAGTTAATTTATACACTCATTGGCCTTTGAATTAGAAATCTTTGAGGTTTTCATTGGAATGCGTGCTAGGGATGATGTATGAAATTTTTTATGACGTTGGTTACACGTGGTTAGAATGCTAATAAAATTAAGTACTTTTTACAATGAAAGAATTGAAATGGAAATATAACACATCTTTCCCCATTTGTGAGAGAAAAGAGCTTATTGGCTGTGCCCGTTTACTAGCAGTTCGTTATGTAGGTTGCCTATGTTTAACTGGATAAAAATACCGAATTTTTTCTCTGTGGACTTTCATGTTTTTCTTTGATAAAGGTGAAACTGCGGTCCAGGTGGCTGAAATTGTAGGCGGTTACAGTATCGGGGCAATAAACACCACTAATTACTTGCAATTTTGGATTCATTGATTCCTTTCAATTATGCCCTTGGTCGAAAAGGGCGATAAGATCACAAAAATAATCGAAGTTTACCAGCATGTTAGTAGTCGTAGTATCGTCCATAAGATAAAGATTGGGCATAGAACAATTTAAAATGATTTGCACAAGGCTGGATTCAAACAGATGCTTGATGTTTGGGTGCAACACCAATTAAACCAAAACACACGATGGATGAAATTTCCAATTGCAAAGCCTTAGCCGAATGTTAAATAAAATCGACCCATTACTTAAACAGATGGTGACTAGGGATGAGAAATGTGTCACATACAACAAATTTACCTGAAAACCATCGTGGTGAAAGAGTGGTGAAGCTGCTCAAACTGTGGCTAAATAAGGAAGGTTCTACTGTGCATTTGGTGGCACTGAAAGGAATAACTCATTACAAGTTCCCTCCATATGTTTAAACACTAAATTTGGATTCCTCATGTTTATTGAACCATTTGAAGCTAACAATTCCCCAGAATTGGAAGATAGCAGAGGGAATGTTTTCCATCAGGGCAACACCTGGCCACACACCTCTATGTTGATGCATCAGAAAGTCCAGGAGCTTAATTGGGAAGTTTTCACGCATGCATCATAAACTAAAGACCTCAGAACGTGCGAGTTCTAAGCTTTTCTTACATTTCAAAACTTTCTTGGTGCTAAAAATTTCGAAGCAAGAAAAGATTAATTGTCAATTAAACAGTCTTTCACCAATAGGCAACACAACACAGAATAGAAAAAACACCACACGAATTTTACAATATGCGGTCAAAATAGACAACACACAATACAAAACACATAACTTTCCACACAAAATACGCAACACCCCACCCATTAAAAACATCTTACCACACAAAACGCACAATATACGAGCAAAAAAGGCAAAACATCATATATTGGACAACACAACATATATTGGACAACACAACATATAAGGACTGTACAACATATAACGCACAGCACAACATATAATGGATCCATTATTGCTTTTGTAAAGCCTATTTTAGTCCATTCCCAAGCAACCATCCAGACTGTAGTTATATAATAGGGCATAGACACACAGATTATCTCAGAAATAAGACCAACCTTGTAGTGTCTTTATAAGTACCAAAAGGCAACACAACATGTATTGAACTGCTCAACATATAATGGACAACACAACATATATTGGACAGCACAACATATAGTGGACAACACAACATATAGTGGACAACACAACATATAGTGGACAACACAACATATAGTGGACAACACAACATATATTGGACAACACAACATATATTGGACAACACAACATATATTGGACAACACAACATATATTGGACAACACAACATATATTGACAACACAACATACATTGGACAACACAACATACATTGGACAACACAACACATGTAGGACAACACAAGACATGTAGGGCAACACAACACATGTAGCACAACACAGCATATATAGGAAAACAAAATATATATTGATAACACAACATATAATGGTCAGCACAACATATAATGGACAGCAACACATATAATGGACAGCACAAAATATAAGGGACAGCACAACATACAAACACAGAACACATAAAAAACACAAATACTCACCACAACACAAACAGAACACAAAATACACACCACAACACAAACACAAAATACACACAAACAAAACACAAAATACACAAACAAAACACAAAATAAACCACACGGGCATAAATTCTCAAGATAATGGTAAATTTCAAGAAATTGTTTTAGTAAAGCGTATTCTAGTCCATTCCGAAGCAACCATCGAGACTGTAGTTATATAACAGGGCACACAAAATTAGATCTCAGAAATAAGACCAAGCCTTGTAAATGTTTTTATAAGTACCAAAGGCTGTTAGTAGCACATGAGAACAAAATTTAGCCACACAAGACAACTCACCACTTGTTCAATCTCTGAAATCTACCTGGGAATAAAATCAACAGCCAAATACTCTGGGCAGCATGTAAGTACATGGACAAGGGTTTTGTCAAATACAAGTATCTTCCTGCAAGATATGTACTAGACAAAGGGGTCTCAAAAGGTACTGAAATAACAAACTGTATTAGAAAGGCAAATAAATATTTTCTGATACTATATGAAAATCAAACCTTTATGCAAGTCACATGAAAAACACCCTGAAGCTAAATGGACTGATGGCTCTATGACACAAAACAACCCTGGGGCTGTTACTTACAGTAAACTCTTTTTTCAATGTACCGTGGAGCACTTAATGTGGAATTTTGTTACAGAGATCCCTGCCATTTTACTTTCTCTGTAAAACCGCAAGAAAAAAAGATGGATTGTTTATCTTAAGCTGTCATTTTGGTCCATTCCCATGCAGCCATCCCAGGTGTAGTTATGAAACATGACACAGACATAAAGAGTATCTCAAAAGAAAGACATCCTTGAACATTATTTATAAATACAAAAAGACAAACTTAGCCAAATGAGAAACACTTGAGCCATGCAATGTAAATACGCTCCCTAGTGAAATATTCTTGAGTAAAATGCTCCCATGTCGAAATGCAATTAGTTGTGAACTATGTAATTACTTGCAAAATATTCTATCCCTTTTGAAATATTCTTCATCACTGAAATATATTCAACAATATCAAATTGAAGTTGGTCGAGCACAGACAAGTTCATTCAACCTTTCAAATCTTGGTATTGTGTTATATATTACTCAAATTAAAACTCCTAAATTAATGACTTTTACAGTGAGGAGTCAATGTAAAAGAGGTGAGTCGCTGCATGCATTGCATGATCAGTTTCATATCTACCATTGTGCCATACTTAAAAAAAACATGTTTAAGGGATTTAATTTAAATTTAAAAATATTGAGACACATGTGTTTAAATTGGTTATCTGAACTTAAATAACATTTAACAACATATATTTCCCTAAAGTTCTATACTTAGTTCTAAACATTTCATATGCATTCTTTAATTTACAAAACACATCTGCATCATAACATCTTATATATGCAAAAAACTGATCACACAGGTATAGTATATCATAAGTTACTCACAAGGGTTGATCTCTTCGAAGTCGCATTGCAGTGAGTCAAGTAGTCATGGTCAAAAATAACTCATGGCAGGTGATGTCTAGTCGAAGGGGGTAGTCACATGACCTCTGTGGTAATGTTGTTTGGAGAGTAGGACTTGGTGTAGCTCCTAGAGTAACGTTAGTAAAAAAAATTATCAGAATATTTAATGATACAAAATATTATATTTTGAACTTTTGACAGTTGTATTTGTCAAATGATGCTAATTATTAATTTAAAAAAAAAGTTAATTGGAAAACTTAAATTGAGATTACAAAACCAAGATAATATTACTCAATAGTTATCTATAGCACAATAAAATATTAAAATAAAATGTATAAAAAAAGAGTGCTTTAGCTACGCTTAACATCAGGCAGAAAATTAACAAACAGTTAAAAAAGGCACACTCCTGCGGCTTCTTTCGCTCAGTTTTAGATGTCTTCCGTAATGATAGTTACATTTAAATTGGATTTTTTTTTACAATTAAGTGTCACTGCCGCTCTAACACACTGCTGTGGATGTGGAATACTATAACCATCTATTCTGACCTTAGTAACTATCTTCAGCCTCATAAGCAGGATCATCAGCTGAAGAGAAATCTGAAAAAAACAAAAAAGAAACAGAAAAAGTATACACACAAAAACAACAAGAAGAAAAAACAACAGGGGCTGTTCTTAAATGAAGTGGACTTTGCAATCAGGTGATGCATATTTAACTGTTTCTTGCATTCGGTAGCTGGTTTAAGGAATTTTTTTTATTTTTGTATGTTTTCCTTGTCCTTTACCAGTATTCTATCGTAATTTGTTTTCAATTCTCTGTTGAAATCTTGCAGTTCTTAACAATGGTTCTTGATAGCCTAAAGTTCCACTTCCTGCTCTTTTGATTCAAGTGAGCTTTGGAAACTTCATTTACATTAGGTTGTTGCTCATTTCTGGAATTTCGAGACTGGTATGTGTTTCCTCAATCTATCGTCACAGTTATGAACATTGATTTACATATAAATCTATCTATTTATTTTGTGCTACACTTTAGAAGAAACATCCATAGTTTAACGTAAAACGAAATGTTTGCTTAACTTCGTTAAGTCCATGTGCTATCCTAATTTTTTTAAGCAGTTAATTTATACACACATTGGCCTTTGAATTAGAAATCTTTGAGGTTTTCATTGGAATGCGTACTAGGGATGAGGTATGCAAATTTTTTATGACGTGGGTTACACGTAGTTAGAATGCTAATAAAAGTAAGTACTTTTCTCAATGAAAGAATTGAAATGGAAATATAACACATCTTTCACCATTTGTGAGAGAAAAGGGCTTATTGTCTGTGTCCGTTTAATAGGAGTTCGTTATGTAATTTGTCAATGTTTAAATGGAAAAAAACCGAATTTTTTCTCTGTGGACTTTTATGTTTTTCTTTGATAAAGGTGAAATTGCGGTTCAGGCGGCTGAAATTGTGAGTGCTGTTTATTGTCTCGATACTGTAACAGCCAATTACTTGCTATTTTGGATTCATTGATTCCTTTCAGGTATGCCCTTTGTCGAAAATGGCGATGAAATCACAAAAATAATCGAAGTTTACAGGCATGTTAGTAGTCGTTGTAGCATCCATGAGCTAAAGATTGGGCATAGAACAATTTAAAATCATTTGCACAAGGCTGGATTCAACAAGGTGCTTGATGTTTGGGTGCAACACCAATTAAACCAAAACATAAGCTGGATCAAATTTCCAGTTGAGAAGCCTTAGCCAAATGGGAAAAAATTCAACCCATTATTTAAACAGATGGTGACTAGGGATGAGAAATGGGTCACATACAACAACGTTACCTTAAAGCTATCATGATGAAGCAGCTCAAACGGTGGCTAAATAAGGAAGTTTCTACTGTGCATTTGGTGGCACTGGAAAGGAATAACTCATTACAAGTTTCCTCCATATGTTTAAACACTAAATTTGGATTCCTACTGTTTATTGAACCATTTGAAGCTAACAATTAACCAGAATTGGAAAATAGCAGAGGGACTGTTTTCCATCAGGACAACACCTGGCAACATACCTCTATGTTGACGCATCAGAAACTCCTGAAGCTTAATTGGGTGGGAAGTTTTCACGCATGCACCATAAAATACAGACCTCAGAACGTGCGAATTCTAAGTTTTTCTTAAAATTTAAAACCTTCCTTGGTGATAAAAATTTGGCATCAAGAAAAGATTAATTGTCAATTTAACAGTCTTTCACCAATAGGCACCACAACACAGAACAGACAACACACCACACGAATTTTAAAACATGCAGTCAAAATAGACAACACACCATACAAAACAGACAACTTACCACACAAAATACACAACATACCACCCACAATAAACATCATACCACACAAAATGCACAACATACACACAAAAAAGACAAAACAACATACATTGGACAACACAACATATAAAGGACAACACAACATATAAAGGACAGCACAACATATAAAGGACAGCACAACATATATTGGACAACACAACATATAATCAGCCACACAACATTTAATGAGCCACACAACATTCAAAAGACAACACGCCACAAAAATAGTCAACACACCACACAAAATAGACAACATACCACCCACATCAAACATCATACCACAAAATTCACAAAGCATGCACACACAAAAAGACAAAACATATATTGGACAACACAACATGTATTGGACAGCACAACATTTAATGGACAGCACAATATATATTGGACAACACAACATATATAGGACAACACAACACATATAGGACAACACAACATATATTGGACAACACAACACATATAGGACAACACAACATATATTGGACAACACAATATATATTTGACAACACAACATATATTGGACAGCACAACATATAATGGACAGCACAACATATAAGGGACAGCACAACATACAAACACAGCACACATAAAAACACAAAATACTCACCACAACACAAAACAGACACAAAATACACACCACAACACAAACAACACAAAATACACACAAACAAAACACAAAATACACAAACAAAACACAAAATACACAAACAAAACACAAAATAAACAACTTAACACAAAATAAACCACACGGGCATAAATTCTCAAGATAATGGTAAATTTCAAGAAAAAAGTTATTGTTTTTGTAAAGCGTATTCTAGTCCATTCCGAAGCAACCATCGAGACTGTAGTTATATAACAGGGCACACAGATTATCTCAGAAATAAGACCAACCTTGTACTGTTTTTATAAGTACCAAAAGGCTGATTTAGTAATATGACGAACAAGTGAGCCACACAAGACAACTCACCACTTGTTCCAAACTCTTAAATCTGACCTGGGAATAAAATCAACAGCCAAATTCTGGGCAGCATGTAAGATACTTGGACAAGGTTTTGTCAAATACAGAGTATCTTCCTGCAAGATATGTACTAGACAAAGAGTCTCAAAAAGGTACTGAAATAAGCAAACTGTATTAGAAAGGCAAATAAATATTTTTCTGATACTATATGAAAATCAAACCTTTATGCAAGTCACATGAAAAACACCCTGAAGCTGAATGGACTGATGGCTCTATGACACAAAACAACCCTGGGGCTGTTACTTACAGTAAACTCTTTTTTGAATGTACCGTGGAGCACTTAATGTGGAATTTTGTTACAGAGATCCTTGCCATTTTACTTTCTCTGTAAAACCGCAAGAAAAAAAGATGGATTGTTTCTCTTAAGCTGTCATTTTGGTCCATTCCCATGCAGCCATCCCAGGTGTTGTTATGAAACATGACACAGACACAAAGAGTATCTCAAAAGAAAGACATCCTTGAACATTATTTATAAATACAAAAAGACAGACTTAGCCAAATGAGAAACACTTGAGCCATGCAATGTAAATACGCTCCCTAGTGAAATATTCTTGAGTAAAATGCTCCCATGTCGAAATGCAATTAGTTGTGAACTATGTAATTACTTGCAAAATATTCTATCCCTTTTGAAATATTCTTCATCACTGAAATATATTCAACAATATCAAATTGAAGTTGGTCGAGTACATACAAGTTCATTCAACCTTTCAAATCTTGGTATTGTGTTATATATTACTCAAATTAAAACTCCTAAATTAATGACTTTTACAGTACGGAGTCAATGTAAAAGAGGTGAGTCGCTGCATGCATTGCATGATCAGTTTCATATCTACCATTGCGCCATACTTAAAAAAAACATGTTTAAGGGATTTAATTTAAATTTAAAAAATATTGAGACACATGTGTTTAAATTGGTTATCTGAACTTAAATAACATTTAACAACATATATTTCCCTAAAGTTCTATACTTAGTTCTAAACATTTCATATGCATTCTTTAATTTACAAAACACATCTGCATCATAACATGTAATATATGCAAAAACTGATCCACTCAGGTTTGTATATCATAAGTTACTCACAAGGGTTGATCTCTTCGAAGTCGCATTGAAGTGAGTCAAGTAGTCATGGTCAAAATAACTCATGACAGGTGATGTCTAGTCGAAGGGGTAGTCACATGACCTCTGTGGTAATGTTGTTTTGGAGAGGACTTGGTAGCTCCTAGAATAACGTTAGTAAAAAAATATTTAGGGAAAATTTAATGATACAAAATATTATATTTTGAACTTTTGACAGTTGTTTTTGTCAAATGATGCTAATTATTAATTTAAAAAAAAGTTAATTGGAAAACTTAAATTGAGATTACAAAACCAAGATAATATTACTCATTAGTTATCTTTAGCACAATTAAAATATTAAAATAAAATGTATAAAAAAAGAGTGCGTTAGCTACGCTTAACATCAGGCAGAGAATTAACAAACAGTTAAAAAAGGCACACTCCTGCGGCTTCTTTCGCTCAGTTTTAGATGTCTTCCGTAATGATAGTTACATTTAAATTGGATTTTTTTTACAATTAAGTGTCACTGCCGCTCTATCACACTGCTGTGGATGTGGAAACTATAACCGTCTATTCTGACCTTAGTAACTATCTTCAGCCTCATAAGCAGGATCATCAGCTGAAGAGAAATCTGAAAAAAACAAAAAAGAAACAGAAAAAGTATACACACAAAAACAACAAGAAGAAAAAACAACAGGGCTGTTCTTAAATGAAGTGGACTTTGCAATCAGGTGATGCATATTTAACTGTTTCTTGCATTCGGTAGCTGGTTTAAGGAATTTTTTTTATTTTTGTATGTTTTCCTTGTCCTTTACCAGTATTCTATCGTAATTTATTTTCAATTCTCTGTTGAAATCTTGCAGTTCTTAACAATGGTTCTTGATAGCCTAAAGTTCCACTTCCTGCTCTTTTGATTCAAGTGAGCTTTGGAAACTTCATTTACATTAGGTTGTTGCTCATTTCTGGAATTTCGAGACTGGTATGTGTTTCCTCAATCTATCGTCACAGTTATGAACATTGATTTACATATAAATCTATCTATTTATTACACTTTAGAAGAAACACTTTAGAAGAAACATCTATAGTTTAACATAAAACGAAATGTTTGCTTAACTTCGTTAAGTCCATGTGCTATCCTAATTTTTTAAGCAGTTAATTTATACACACATTGGCCTTTGAATTAGAAATCTTTGAGTTTTTCATTGGAATGCATTTGAGGTTTTCATTGGAACGCGTGCTAGGGATGAGGTATGCAAATTTTTTATTATGTGGGTTACACGTAGTTAGAATGCTAATAAAAGTAAGTACTTTTCTCAATGAAAGAATTGAAATGGAAATATAACACATCTTTCACCATTTGTGAGTGAAAAGGACTTATTGTCTGTGTCCGTTTAATAGGAGTTCGTTATGTAATTAGTCTATGTTTAAATGGAAAAAAAACCGAATTTTTTCTCTATGGACTTTCATGTTTTTCTTTGATAAAGGTGAAACTGCGGTTCAGGTGGCTTAAATTGTGAGTGGAGTTTATTGTCCCGATACTGTAAACGTCAATTACTTGCAATTTTGTATTCATTGATTCCTTTCAGGTATGCCCTTTGTCGAAAATGGCGATGAAATCACAAAAATAATCGAAGTTTATCGGCATGTTAGTAGTTGTAGTAGCGTCCATGAGATAAAGATTGGGCATAGAACAATTTAAAATCATTTGCACAAGGCTGGATTCAAAAAGATGCTTGATGTTTGGGTGCAACACCAATTAAACCAAAACATATGCTGGATCAAATTTCCAGTTGAGAAGCCTTAGCCAAATGGGAAAACAATCGACTCATTATTTAAACAGATGGTGATAGGGATTAGAAATGGGTCACATACAACAACGTTACCTTATAGCTATCGTGATGACGCAGCTCAAACGGTGGCTAAATAAGGAAGTTTCTACTGTGCATTTGGTGGCACTGGAAAGGAATAACTAATTACAAGTTCCTTCCATATGTTTAAACACTAAATTTGAATTCCTACTGTTTATTGAACCATTTGAAGCTAACAATTCCGCAGAATTGGAAAATAGGAGAGGAACTGTTTTCCTTCAGGACAACACCTGGCCACAGACATCTTTGTTGACGCACCAGAAACTCCTGGAGCTTAATTGGGAAGTTTTCACGCATGCACCATAAAATACAGACCTCAGAACGTGCGAATTCTAAGTTTTTCTTAAAATTTAAAACCTTCCTTGGTGATAAAAATTTGGCATCAAGAAAAGATTAATTGTCAACTTAACAGTCTTTCCCCAATAGGCACCACAACACAGAATAGACAACACACCACACGAATTTTAAAACATGCAGTCAAAATAGACAACACACCATACAAAACAGACAACTTACCACACAAAATACACAACATACCATCCACAATATACATCATACCACACAAAATGTACAACATACACACAAAAAAGACAAAAAAAACATACATTGGACAACACAACTTATAAAGGACAGCACATCATGTAAAGGACAGCACATCATATATTGGACAACACAACATGTATTGGACAGCACAACATATAATGGACAACACAACATTTATTGGACAACACAACATATATTGGACAACACAACATATATTGGACAACACAACACATATAGGACAACACAACATATATTGGACAACACAACATATATTGGACAACACAACATATAATGGACAGCACAACATATAAGGGACAGTACAACATACAAACACAGCACACAAAAAAAACACAAAATACTCACCACAACACACAAACACAGAAACAAAATACACAAACAAAACACAAAATAAAATGTGAGGCTCGGGTGTCGAGATATTGGCTAAAAAACTGTAGAGGGGTAGGAATTCACCGGGGATGTGTCCCAGCAGATCCTAACCATAACAAAAGTTATTGCGATACCCCAAATATCAGTCCCCTAGCACCAAAGAAGTGACATATTTTTTTCATTTCATCATTTCACTAAAACAGTTCGGGGATTTAACTAATTCACTTACTTACTACAGGGAAAAGACATTAAAGAGACGTTATTGTATCGTCTTATGTGAATTGATCATCTTCTTTAGGGATTTGACGAAAGCCCTAATTTCATTGTTTCCCTGAGACATATACACACAAGCGCAAAAAGACAAGAGGTAAGACAGACAATCAAGACAAATGCAGACCTCAAAGAGACTCACAACAAGACACATAGAACCACAAGTTAGCCAAAAAATTATTTTGATAACTAAGTTTAAATGTAGAAAACTAAAGCATTATTTAGAAGATGTTTTAAATAAAATTTAAATTATTACAGATAGATTTTCAAACGAATATATTATCAATATTGCAGTTATCTTCTTACTTACTAAAACTTTTAATGTCATATACCTTAACCATATATTGAGACTTAAATCTTAAAACAAATTTGTATTACACTAAATTTGTTTTAAAACAAGAACCAAGTTTCAGGAAGTTTTCCACACCATTAACTAAGGGAAAAATTTTATAATGATTCTTATATATGGAAATATATATACACTTCATCCCTCGAAAAATATATTCTCTTTCAAAAATTACGAGGAGAAAAAAAGTAGAAAAGACAAAACTACACAAAAAAATTGCTTTTTTAAGGAACAAATATTTGATATAAAATTGGAAAAATTCAACAAAAAGCCATGACAGTTTCTTTCATTCTTGTTTGCCAATTTTTTTTATAAAAAGCTACTCTTTATTATCAACAACACATAATAAGTTCTCAAGCAAATTTGTGTGACAGATGCTGTCTACCAAAAACAATAATATAAAATAGCCCCTACAACGTTTCTTCAATGAAACATATCTCACTTTACGAACACTAAATTGACTTTGCCAATTTTCTTTATCAACAGACAGTTAAGACACAGAGACAAGACACACACAAAAAGGCAGACAAGACAGGCGAAAATTTTAAAAAGAAATGTGAAAATTATTGTGTTTGAAATAATTACAAGAAATAGTTGAAATTATGTCAATGTATTGTAACAAGGTTAGAGTTAACCCCTTTGAATACATTGATATCGAATACCAGCTGGATATTAATGGGTAAGAAAAACATTTCTGATACAATATGAAAAGCAAACACTTTATATAAGTTACATGAAAAATACCCTGAAGCTAAGTGGACTGGTGTGTTCATTGATAGCTCTGAAATAAAAGACAATACTGAGACTATTGCATGCAATAAACTCTTTTCCCAATTCACTTCGTTTGGGGAAATTCATGCAGAATTTTGATGCAGAGATCCTTGACCTCTCACAAGGTCTAATGAACCTCAAGATAAAAGATCGATTGTTTCTCTTATTTCAATTATTCTAGTCAATTCCAAAGCAGCCATCCTGGCTGTAATTATGAAACATGACACAGATACACACAAATTATCTCAGAAATAAGACAAACCTTGTATTTTCTTTAAAAATACTAAAAGTCAGACTTTGTCAAATGAGGAACAATTGAGCAAAAAGATAATTTACAGCTTCTTCTAAAATTACTTAAAAAACTTGTTTTAAAGAAATTAGCGGATAATCTTAAATCTAAGCATGCATTAAAATCAACGGTCAAATGCTGGGCTAGCATGAAAGAAAATTGGCAAAAGCTTTTCAAATGCAGAGCATCTTCCTGCGTGACCAATACTAGATAAAGAGTCACGAAAACGTACCGATGTACGTAAACTATACTAGGAAGCAGAACTGAATAGCAAAGAAAAATATTCCTCATACAATTTTAAAAGCAAACACTTCATGTATATTTCATGGACAATTCACTGAAAATGAATAGACTAAAAGTGATGGCTCTTAAATATAAGATAACACTGGCACTGATGCATGCAGTAAATTCTTTTTTCAATGTACTCCTGTGGGAAACTTCAAGTCAAATATTGATGCAGAGATTCTTGCAATCCCACTATCTCTGGAAAATCGCAAGATAAAGATCGATTGTTTCTCTAAAGCAGTTATTCTTGTTCAAAACTGATTAGCTATCCTGACCCCAATTTAAATAATTCATTGACACCAAACATTTTGTTCGTTGAATCGAGGTTATTCGTTATATTGGGGTGCAAACAAAATACACTTTTCCAATTACCTTTTGGACGTTCTATGGTAAGTAATTACACAATAATATCCATAGTTAGAAATTACACACTTTTTATTCAATAGCTAAAAATACTACTATTAGAAAATTATTACGCACCAATTAATTGAAAATTTTAAAATGTTGAAAGATATTTGACAATCTTTTTGATTCCTGCTTCGAAGGAGTAATTTTTTGACTTTATCCTGAGAAGAAAATACTGTGTCCTTTACATACTGTTATAAAAAGTATGTTTTCGAAGTTTCTAAATAATGGAAAGCATTAGAAAATGTAACAGTTTTGATATTAGTTTTAATTATCAATTTCTGCATCAGAACCGGTATTGGCTCCGACAAATCAACAATGACTCTGCATATCTGTACAGTGACCTAGAATCAAGAGTTGCACAGATAGGCAGTCCGTCATTAAGTGCAACATATTCTTAAAACGTTAAATATCCCCTGAGTTGTGGAGTTAGTTGGATGAGATAAGAAAGGATTTACCTGTCCTGTTCAATACTCCCACGATAAGTTACAATCATAACTTTCTGCACTTGTAAAGTCTAATGATCTTAATCTTTTCCCGTCAAAATTTGCTGTTGACAAGAAAAGTCTTTTTCTGTTTCGGAGGGAAAAGAAATATGTCATTTTAAAAATTTAATTTTTTCTAATACAAATTAATAAAAAAAATTTCCTGCTCTTGGAATAACTCATTGATTTGGGGTTTATCATTCGTTAAATAGGCGATTTTTGCTTTCATTTTAATTGGAGAAAGAAAAAAATTCATTAAATCGGTGTCCGACTGTACTATTAATCAAACAACACATTATTTGATAGAATCAATCATCAATCTATTGAAAAACTATAATACAAATATCAGATGGTTTAAAATATTATTACAATTAAGGAAATGAATTTTCGAAACATAGTATAAATTATTCAGGGATGAGTCAACATTCAATCAAAATTCTAAACAGAAAGAAACTAAAAGGAACACAAACTTTTGAACGTGAACGATAGGAAAGCCGCTAATATGAAGATCACCTAGTTAATGTATGGAAAACTCTTGATTCTACGCTTAAACGAAGTAAATCAGTTCATCAGCAGCTTGGCTAGATAATCTGCATATTAACGGCAACATTTACATCCGGTGAAAATATATAACTTGCTCTTTTTTCCCCCATAAATCCACAAATTTTTAATTAAAGCTTAAATCTATTGCACAAAATTCTAATTTAATAATTGTTGGAATATGAAATCTCAATAATTATAATCATAAAAAAATCAAATAAGATCATAAAATAAAAGTAATTCCAAATTATAAAAAGCGACTACAAGTGAAAATATTATGCAATAAAATATATAGTAGGTAAATGAAAAAAAAATTATTAAACAAAATAAAAGTTATAAATGTTCGAGAAAAAATATGAGTCACATACCTCATCAGACGATCGATGGCAGAAAATATTACAACGAATAAACACGAAATAAAGCTTTTAAATTATAATTATTCTAAGCAAACTTAAAAATGCACTAAAATATCGAATCAAAGGATCGAATGACAAATAACATTTATTTTTTTATGTAGCAATGTCGCCACTTAATATCTTGAAAAAGTATTTATTAAATTGTTGCCAGATGGATCCGGTGTATTACAAAAATATTTTCAGTTGAATAGTATCGTAAATAGTTGTAATAATCACCTGCTCTTTTAATATTTTGTAGAAAAGTGAAAACGATGGGGAAAAAATAGGTGAAATAAGAAATCGTTTGCTTGAACTAAAAATAAAAAGAGGTAAAGAAAAAAATCATTGTTATTCTGGCGAGTTTTTTTTAGACTAAAAAGTTTGGCTTATTTATTAAAAAATTTATTATATTCATTAATAAGAAAATATCTTTTACCCTGTTTCTTTTTTAGAAATATGTCAAGTTACTGTTTTGAAATGGGATAAGTTTTCCGTTAAATGAACTTTCAAAAGACATTGCGGATTATTTTATTTATTTATTTTTTATTTTTAGTAAACATGCATTTGTATATAACACTGATGACATATAGGGAGATGTTTTCATTTCAATTGTTCACATATATTCTTTTTTTTGTCGTAAAATGATACAAAGCATTCCTTCATAAAACATTAAAAACTTTTCTTATTTTGCTTCTAAAAAATGTATTAAAAAGCAAAACTATGTAATATATCTAACGCTGGGTTTTTCAAAACGTAATATTCCTCAAAAGCTTTTCTATGTTGTTCACTAGGCTTATCATTGAGCTTTCTTCAAATTTTTATATACGTAAATTCATTATAAAAGTTCTGTAAGTAAATATCATGAACTCAAGTAACCTATACATTTTTCATATAATAATGATATAATATATTAACAGAATTTATATAAATTAAAGAGCCGTGTCCGTTGTAACAAAACCAAATGTATCATGCGCTAATCTTATCGACAAAATGGCCGACATTGAAATTTCATCTAATCAGAATCCCGAGTCACCTTTTTATTGAATGGCGCATTCCATAATCACAAGTCCGCTCTTTTACTTTGAGCTTTGATTACATAAAAACGATTTCCATGCCATAAGGAATATTTTTTCAATTTTTAGAATCGAATTTAATTCAAAAATTGTTGCATTTAATATGAATTCGCACAAAACTATTTGCTTATTTTACAAATACTTTTTTGCATTTTTAGCAAACTTTTATACTCAAACATTTTTATTACCGTTGAAATTATTTATTTCATCAATAGCAAAATTTACTAAAGGCACCTGAGGGAAAAGATCAAATTATGAACTCTTTAGAACTCAAAGTACTACCCCAAAGGAAGATTTTAAGATTTATTTTTGGAGGAATTCAAGAACATGACAAAGATCAAATTTTAAACTCTATCACTCATATAAAGAATCTGACATCGTTAACTTCAAAGTACAACGAATTAAATGGACAGATTACGTTGTCAGAATGGACGAAGACCGCACGACTAAAAAAGTCTTCAATGCCCAACCAGTTGGCATACAAAGAAAAGGCAGGACAAATATAAGATGGATTGAAGGTCAAGAAAAAAAAATGTTAGTTTTGAAAATAAAAATTTTAGAACACTAGCAGGAAGAAGGCTGGCCTGGAAAAGGCTTCTTGAGAAGGCCAAGGACCACCCTAGGCTTTCGCTATATATTGTGATATTGATTATTTTTAGGTGGGTGCAAGCATGGAAATTTATTTTATGTTGAATTTTGACACAAAACCAAAATATTTTATCGGTGAACACATTAATAAAAGTATTTCAGCTCACAATATTTTTTAAAAAATATTTATGTATATACTTTATTTTCTTCAAGTAATTTCTTTAAGAGCCGTTTTACAACAAACAATATACGTTTATAATGTAAGACAAAAAATATTTAGCATACATTTTCTACAAAACTGAGGGTCTATTTTGATCAAATTATTTTGTTAAAGCAAAAATCAATGACTGAACATAAAATATTACTTTTTAAATGCAAATTTTCATAATACCGGCTGCGCAAAAAGTCCGTATAAACTTTAAAAATTTATAAAACCCGGAAAATTAAACAAAATAAAAAACGGTTTGCACGTGTAGCATCGATAAATCACGGGATTTTAAAAGGAATAAAAATCAAAAAAAAAACCGCTGATACGAACGACTTAGTTGGAAATATGCAAATGAGACAGGCAGTTATAAATAGTAATGACTTGGGATTAGCAGTGCTTGGGAAGCTGGTAGACACTTGGGCTTTCCACCCTCCTCGATACGAAACATTTTTCATGGAGTTCTTATTTAGTTTTCTACAAATTACAGTTTTGCCGTGAACTTTTACCGTCGGACACCGTAATGAGAAGCATTTGTGAGGTGGGCTCTCTCTAAAATTGAACAAGATTCCTCTTCGGTCTGTAACAACTTGTGGACAAATGAAGCTTATTTTTCGCTCCATGGCGACGTTAACATCCATAACTGTCGCATTGGGGGACTTCAAATCTACGAGTGTACATGAAGAAACCACTGCATTCCCCAGTTATAGTGTAGTGTGGGTTCACAGGTTCTTTCATCACAGGACCCCTCTTATTTATAACACAGTGTCCAGTTAATGGTGAAAAATGCTGACAGTAAATGCCCAACGTTATTTAATGCTTTGCGCGAAAAGGTTGTTTCTTGTTTGAGTGAAAACTCCGCTTTCTACTGTTACGTTTATTCAAGATGGAGCAACAAGTCACAGTGCTAATCCAGTCGAGGAATTTTTGATACAGAAGTTTGGGGAAGAAAAAAATCATTAGTAAACTGTGCAAGTTTCCATGGACTCCTCGGTCTCCAGATTTGACACCAGCAGAATTTTTCTGTGGAGATAGCTGTGATGGTGGACGCGTGGAACATATACTGCAAAATAAATGATTTGGTAACATGATTTTTGTTATTTGCGCGTCTATTCATCACTTATATATGAAACGCCACCCATTGGCCATTTTAAGAATTATTACTTTTTTATCTTCAAAAAAATCCTGTGACTTATCGATGCTAAACCTGCAAACCGTTTTTTGTTTTGTTTAATTTCCTGATTTTATAAATTTTTAAAGTTTTTACGGACATTTTGCCCACCCGGTATTCGAACTTTCTTCACATCTCTACGAACAGCTATTGTGAGCGGAAAAGTCGCTTCTAGTCCAATAGTGAATGCTCTTTTAATAATGCTGAATGAATAAGGGGATCTTGGCAACAAATTGGATTAATTAAGCCTTCGACTCACTAATTGTGGCGGCTTGTCAGATTTCTATCTTATGAGTTATTAAAAAATTATTATATCTACTAAAAACCATATTATAGTGTTTTCTTTTGTAACTATTTTTGAAAAAAGTTTATCTTAAAATTACAATTAAAACTCTGACCGGCTTAAGATTTCTGTATTAAATTGTTTTCTATTGGCACCTGAGGACAACACTAGTTATTTTGAACCACAGTCGAGTGACGAGGACGAGACCCAACCTGGAAACTCACTCTCCAATTACCCCAGTGCGCAAACGAGAGAACTTTGAGTCTTGACAGAGTTAATGTACATCACTGTCTCTACAAGTCTGATCTTTAATGACATCAGAACTCGAACCCATGACACACACGCTATAGGTTCGTGACCATGACCACTAGACTCTACCACCACTACTCAAAAATAATAAAAGAAAGATAGAAATACTTTTCAAAAATTAACATTTCAAGGATCACTAAAAAGTAGCATTCCCCTTCCGTTTTCTTACAATTTAGGCCACAGTAGCCGAGTGGTATAGATATCGGATCGTGGCTTGCCTTGTCACGAGTTCGAGCCCAGTACCACTAAACACCCGCCGTGTAGGGCAGCGATGCACGCTAAATCTGTCGAGAGCTGAAACGTCCTCCCGTTGGTGTGGTAGTAAGGAGAGGGGGTGACAGCTCAGGTGTCGTCCACGTCACTTGACCATGGTTCAAAATTACGTGGTCCGTCGCCAAAAGCCCTCGTGTAGCTGAACAGTGCAACGTTAATATTCAATCAATCAATTCTTACAATTTAAAATTTTTAATTTATAGTTCCAATTCATCGTATACACATATTCCACAAAAATCTTAAAAATTTTTTAAAAAAATAAACAGATTTAAGTAGTTTTTAAAGCTGTTCTTACCAGTTCAAAGTTTTGTGACACAAAAGTTTAAACATTTTTAATGCTTATTATTTTTTAAAAAATTAGCTTTTTAGCCACTTTTCAAACAAATGATAAATTTGAAAAAAGTGCTTACTTATACGCTTATTACGTAATTTTTATGCAAATAACACATATTTAATGCAAGTGGAAATTTAAAAATAATATAATAAATGAGACCTACGCACAAACTTAGATTAATCAGTTAGTTAATCAGTCTAGTTAATTTGAATGATATTTTGATTTTGTGTGTGTATTTTTATAATGGAAAGCATTTGTTCACACAAACGTATGCTTATGCAAATTTCCAGCAATATTTAACATCCAAATAGTGTAAATTTGAAAAATTACTTGTTAGTACAAATTTTCAAAAAACCTAATAATTCCTCATATTTGCTGTTCAGTGTAGTATGTTATAGACAATAATTTCAGTTTGAATTTCAGCTGGGTAGCAATTAACATTTTGCAGAGAAATAGGAAAAGAATTTGAGAAACGATATTTATTTATTTATTTATTTATTTTTTTGTGATCTTGAAAATCATCAAACCTAACATTGAAAGTATCCTGCAAAAATGAATATTAATTTTTAAATCTATCACACAGCTCGGAGCACTAGATAGGTAGATAGTTCCTGAATTTAGGTGAAATATGTTAATTTTTTTTCTCCCAAATAAAGACAAAAAAAAAAAAAAAGGCAAAAGTATGTCTACAAAAGAAAGTATATGACAAACTAGAGTAGGAAAAATAAAATCTTTGATGTCCCTGGATGTCACTGGGTACATAGGCTCGCAAAGCGAGCCTCCAACCCATATCATAGGAGTTAACGGTGCCTGGAGAAGTAGCGTCCTTGGTGGTAGGAAACAGCCTGATAGGTCGTTGGTACGTGGAGAGAGGGCGTGGCTACGAAGCACTTGAAAAAACAAATTTTAAAATAAAATCTTTTTTCTGTAATCTTAAATTTAAATGATTTTAATGTCTAATAATATTGGTAAGAAAAGCTAAATCACATAGCCAATCTACATTCTAGAAAAGCAAATACTCACTGGGCAGTTCAGTTTTTACTTCCAGATATTTTACACTACGCATCCACAAATTCCAAAATCTCGCTTGTGTAAAAGGCTTTGAAAAGCCAACTCACACAATAATGCTGGTGTATTCTTACACCAGTACTCCTAAGCCTTTTGATCACCGCGACCGTGTCAACGTTTATAATTAACCACGACCTGAAAGGATTGCATTGATTGTTTATATTTTAGATTGTTCTGATTTAATAATTTTAATTTAGTTATGCTTGTGTGGACATGTCTTCAGAATAAAATAAAGTTACACTAAAAAAGAATTATCAGTGAGTTAACAAGGAATATAAAATTGCATAAACCCGAGTGAAAAACACCACAGAAAATAAAAGGCAAATAATTTAGTTTTCCTTGGGCGGCCAGGTACTATTTGATCCATGGACCAGTACCATTCCGTGGCCCGGGGACTGGGGATCTCTGCTTTTCGCGATTAGTTTCTATAGTAATTCATTTAAGTGTATTTACAATAAATTTTCAGAGTTTTTTGTCTAAAACTATTGCATTTCAATAAAATTGTTAAAAAATGTTATTTATTACGATCTTTTAAATTCCTTAAATTGTTTTTTAAGTCTTTGCTTGCCATTGTTACAACTCCGCCATGACACACTGTGGCATCCGTGCCGCGGGTCGGTTCCCTCTGACATAAACCCCAAAATGCAATTCAATAAAGTAAAAATATGCATTTCAGAACGTAGTTTTATAAAATTTGTTGATGAAGTCCGAGTAAAACTGTTGCGCTTATAAAAAATAAAATTTATGTATTTCAAACCGCTACGGTCTCTGAAAATTGGAGCACATTCCCATTCCGCACAATATCGTACATCAACTTTAGGGTGATTTGCTAAAGTGTGGAAAATGTTCCATTTCTCAAATTACTTAGATAATCTGTACATTACCTCCTCAACACCCGTAATGTTGAAAATAAAATCTTTGGTGGAACAATAACGTTTCTGTACACTTAAACTAAATAATTTTTTCTCAATTCCTACTATTAGCTCACACTCTCATTATATTTATTTACCTTGGCGTAACTTTCAGTCGTTAATAAAATACATTTTAAAGCGCTCCATTGAGCTGAAATTTTATATACATGATTATTTTGGATGACAATACAGTAATTTATTTATAATTAATGAAAATTAATTCATTAAAACTAATTATTTAAAGAATTACACACACAAATACAGCCACGTTGACGACTATTTTGGCGACTTGTGTCAAAACTTGAAAAGGTTTTTTCTCACGTTTTAAAGCATTTAGTTGAACGGAAATTTTATATACACGATGTGTTTTGGATGAAAATAAAATACTTTAATGATAGTAAATAAAAATGAATTGCCACTTAATGTTGTGATTCTGTCCTATGTATATATATATATTTATATTAATTATAACAATTTAATAAAAAGTAGCTAAAATAAAAATTTTCTTTGTTCATCTAAGTAGGAATTGACTTGAATTTTTTTTATATTACTTGTTTTTATTTATTTGATATCTCAACAATAAAACAATCAACACGTTCATTGATAGAATAAAATGCATAGAATAAAACGGTTTAAACTATTACTGCAATTAAAGAAATTGACATAATGTTATTTAGTTTTCCATTACTAAAGACAAACATTTTGTCCGTTCATTCGGGTTTTATTCGTTATATCGGGGCTAAAACAAGACAAATTCTTTACAATTATCTTTTGAAAATTCTTTATATACAAGTACATAAATTATCCATAATTTGAAATAACACACTTTTTTATTCAACCACTAAAAATACTACTC
This sequence comes from Trichonephila inaurata madagascariensis, assembly GCA_019973955.1. Classification (NCBI taxonomy): domain Eukaryota; kingdom Metazoa; phylum Arthropoda; class Arachnida; order Araneae; family Nephilidae; genus Trichonephila; species Trichonephila inaurata. The sequence goes on from BMAV01010170.1 coordinate 41,707, forward strand.
GTAGCAAATTATTACGAAACAGTTCATTGGGTAAATTTTAATTTACTAAAAGAGATATCTCACAATCTTTTTTATTCCTTATTCGAAAAAAGTTCTTTTCGACTTTATGCAGTAAAGAGAATACTGTGTCATTTACATCCAGCTGCAACAGGCACGCTTTTCAATTTTCAAGCAATCTAAACCATTAGAAACTGTAACAGTTTTAATAGGAGTTTCACAATCAATTTCTGTATCAAAATCATTATTCACTGGCTCCGACAAATCAACAGTTTCTTCAATTTCTGTTGCCCATATAGGCAGTCCGTCATCAAATGTAGCATAACCGTTAAAACGTTAAATATCCCTTGCTTCGTGAAGTGGGCTTGATATCAGAAAGAAAAATTACCTGTACTATTCAACACTCACATGATAGATTTATACTCTTGACTCATCTTCAACTGTAAAATCTAATAATGTTCTGCACCCTTTCCAATCGAAATTTGCTGCTTCCAAGAAAGAACTTTTTCTCTGTTGTCGAAAAGGATTGTCATTTGAAAAAAAACCTGATTTCTTCTAATATAAACTAATAAGAAAAGATTTTCAGCTGTTAGAAACATTTGTTAATACGGTGTTTTTTATTTGTTGAATAGTGGTTTTTGCTTTCACTTCTGTCGGGGGAAAAGAAAAATTCGCTAAACAAGAGGTCGGTAAATCAGGGTCCGACTGCAATTAAAATTTGCTTCTTAATACATTTTTAAACGCTGCATATATTACATAATCAGCTTCTATCTACCACTTGTGCTGTACCTAAAAACAATAAAACCTGTTGGAAGAACCTCATTCAAATTCAAATTTTCTTGCTACAAATACACGAAATTTATCTCAAAATTAAATCGGATTTAACATCACTTTTTAAGATTGATTTTCCTAAAAGTCTATATTAGCTATATTAAATTTACATAAAATATCTTTATCATAATATCCTATGTATATATAAACAACATTCTTATGTTTCAGATCATTCATATTATAAGTATAAATCATGAGGAACTTACAAGGGATGAAGTCATCCAAGTAGCTTTAAAGATAATGATACTCAAGTGGTCAGCACAAACTCGAGACTTATGATGTCTAGTCACAGATTTCGGTCCTGGTGGTACTGAAGATTGTCGTGTAGGGGTCCATATACACAACCTTTGGTGTAATGTGGTGGTTTGGAGAATGGGGAGCATTTTGCGTTTTTCTAGTATAATAAAAAAAACAGATCGAATTATTTCATCATGTAAAATGTCCAATTTGGAACTCCATACAGATGTTCTTACCAATTGATACTTCTAAGACAAGAAAAAAAACAATAGTATAAAATTAATAATACTGAAATTGTAATAACCAAACGAGGATAAGGTTGTTTTTATGTTATTACTTTCTCAAACGGTTGAGAATAATCGAATAAGGGAGGGCACGACTAAGGAAATTCATTTGGGGACGAGATTTTGTGTAACAGTAGTACTGCGATAAGGTATTCAAACACCAATGTAATTCCGAAAAATGGCCAGTCAATTCCGAGAAAATAGCATTTGAAATTCATACTTAACAAGTTAGCATACTTACAAGTTATTTTCTCCCTGATGCAAGGTCGCCGTGGCATGATCTTCACTGTATCGGTGTACTATGCAATGGACCAGGGTTCAATTCGCGCGAGTGACCAACTTCCTGTTTTTATTTTTTTTTCTCCAATTTATTTTCAGAATTAAATAATTTTATTTTTTAGAAAAGATTCATTGGTTTTTAAATGATATTCTGTATAATTTTATTAACTATTTTACTTTTTTTTAAAAATCCAAAACAACTAATAGTTATGATAATAATACTTATAAATAAAAAGTAAAAATAAAATAAGTAATAATGAATAAAGTAAATAAATATAAATAAAAAGTAAAAATAAATTAAAAATAATAAATAAAGTTTAATAAATATAAATACAAAGTAAAAATAAATTAAATTATAATAAATAAAGTTAAATAAATATAAGCAAAATTTAACTTTGTCTTGCATATTTTTTTTTATTACATACGAGAACCTGAATGATAATTATCATAAAAACATTCAAAACAATTAATTTTTTGACATGTAGCGCAGTTAATAAAAGAAGAATTACCACAAGAATAATGTTTTTTAAGTAACAAGGTTATATTGCAAAAACAGGGGTAAAACTGGCAAAACATTTTAAGCAATAGTGTAGTAACCAAAATCCGTTATCCTACTGATTTCTCATTTTACTGTAGCATTCTTTAAAGCAAAAGAATTATTTGTTCTTAAAATAATATAGCACCTGCTCTTTAAAAACAGCTGCCATTCCCTTGATCAAGATCGGTTTGTTAAAAACGGAAGTAAAATATTATGGCCATTTAGGTGTATGGAATAATTTTAAAAATACAATTAATTAGATTTTATTGACAGAAGTAATTGTAGTTTTACCACATATTAGTTGTTTTTGTGTTTTAAAAATAGTAAAAGAGTTACTATAATTATATAGAATATCAAATAAAATTATTTAATTCTGATAAATAATAAAATAAATTGGAGAAAAAAATAAAAACAAGAAGTTGGCCGCTCGCGCGAATTGAACCATGGTCCATTGCATAGTACTCCGATACGCTGATGAAAATAACGTATATAAGCTAAGTATGAATTTCGAACGCTATTTTCTCGGAATTGGCTGGCCATTCGCGGAATTACACATTGGGGTTTGAATACCGTATAGCAGTACTACTGTTACACAAAGTCTCGTCCCTAAAAGAATTTCCTTAGTCGTGCCCTCCCCTTGTAAGTAATCTGCAAACAGTTCTGAATTCGTATCCAAATTTAATTCATAATTTCAGAAAAAGGTGTTTTTATTGTTTGTGTTAACTGTAATTTAAAAAATCGCAGTTCTGAATGCAAAAGCATTGCATGTAGTAGAACACAATTTTAAGGAACTAAATTCTTGCTTTCATCAAAGAAAAATTTCCATCTGAACTACAAAGAAAATACCAGATGAGTATTTCAGTACCACAGTCAAACTCTGCATCACTTTTCAAAAGGCTAGCTCTAAATAATATCACCATAAGAATATGCGCAAATCGAAGAAAGAAAGATAAAAGTACAGAGCGTACGCGCAAACCGGTTAAGGGAATATGAGTTAAAATGAAGAAAGTTTTAAATTCATAATAGAACAAGCAAATACTTTCACATGTTCTGTTACACGAAATCAAAAAATTCCATTTATGTTTTAGAATTCAAAACGTTTTTTCCTTATAACTGAATTCGTGCAACTGATTATTGGAACTTTTTTTTATCTCATCTACATTATTTTGTCACACAGAAGATGAATTAAGACATGTTAATACATTTAAAAGCAATAATTTTTCGTCAAGAAAACTGTGTGTATCGTCAAAATAAATTTGTAATTTTACCATCTAAAAACGCTACAACAGAAAAGTATTTAAGAAATTCGGCGGTTTTGATAAATTGAAAAGCATTGTACTAATTTCAAACGAAGTAAAAAGAGGAACAGATAGGCAAAAATGTATTTACTTTTTTGTGGAACACCAATCGGGAAAATATGAGTTCCAGTATATAAAGATATAGAATACAAGGGAATTAGAAAATGGTGGAAAAAGAAGCAAAAAAAAATAAAATATTTAAAGTAGAATGTAGGAAAAATGCAAATAATAATAATAATAAAAAAATAACTGCAAAAAAATTAAAAATTCCAGGCCGAGAACATAAATTATTATAATATATATTCGATTAACTCGAATATAATGAAAATTATTCGAATAATTTTCCGTATATCCAAAATTACTTTCCTTGAAATTATTTCCTTAATGAATTTCATCGAACACGAAACATTTAAAAATGCATTAATTAAAAATAAAATTGAAATAAAATAAAGTTTAAAATATCAACTCACTTGCTGAGGAAAAATAATTATTTCTGATGGATTAATTATTGTTACCGCGCAGGTTTGCACCTTAAGATCCACAATAAAACATACGGCACAGTCAAATTTCTTAACCTCTCTGTAAACTATTTTCAGTTTGCTGCCATACTTATCACATTTCATTAAGACTGAAATAAGTGAAATCCTAATCAAGAATAGGAATATAAAAAATTAAAAAATATTCGGGAAAAAAGGGGAGCAGAAAGTGCGAAAAATTGGTAAATTTTTTCAACCATAAAAATTAAAAGCTTAGCTATAGTATTCTTTAAAAAAATATCCTAATACTCACCGATAATATTCGAAATATCCATGTTCTAATAAATGACAGAAGACGAAAGCTGCAATCTAGACGACGCAAGATATGGAAATGTTTAAGTTAGTGAAAGAAAATGGAATTAAAATCGTTTGACATTAATATCGATAACGACATAAATATAAACTAATAAAAATTTAATAATATAAATACTGTAATGATAATTATAAATAGTAGAATAATACACATAACAATAAATAATTAAAAACAAATAATAAAAAATAAATAAAATCACAAAAAAACAAAACAAATTTGCAACAAAAAAAATTAAAATTAAAAATAATTTTTAAAAACAAAGTTTATTAATGAAATAGTGACGGCAACCACAAAACCAAAGTTAAAAATCAAAGTAACCTCATTAAAATGTTATCGTTCAACTTGGCGATTTTCAACAACATCTTGGCGCGTATCTTACTGAAATCAGATTTCCGATGACAGTTTTTTTAAAAAATACAACAAATATCCATCAGGATGCGGTATAAAGTAAACTTTAGTTTTCTGCAATTATTTCAAAACACAAATAAATGTGAAATATTCTTAGAAATGGAATTTTTCTGTAAATATTTCTTGTTTATTAGAATACTTAGCATTCAGTTATGGAATATTCAATCTAATTCCTTAAATAAAACAAAAATTTAAAAATCATCAAAATTATGATGTATAATATTTCAGATTTCTTAACATCAGTAGTTTTTTCATTCTTTCAAATGAATTAACTTATCAAAAAAAATGAATCAATTCATTTGCATCGCAATGACGCCAAAACTGCAATGGAAGCATATCATTTCGGAATAATCGTACAGACTTTTGAAAATTTTATTTTAAGACAACTAATATAAAAAAAATTGTGCTTTCAACACAAGCAACACATTCTAACCTAATCAAAAATAATTTAAAAATTACCCACTCCTCATGTTAGAATTACGTTCAAATCTGGCACGATTCTGAAATGCTGTTATTTTTACATGGCTGTCGGATTATGGATACATAAACAGTGATTGCTCCTAACTGATCATTCAATTGTATTAACAAAACGTATATTATACTCCAATGAGGAGAGAAAAAACGTCTGCACTGTCAGCATAATTTTTCTCGCCTTCTATTCGACAAAATAACACTTGTGCTGGAAAGCAGATTATGTTATGTAATTATTCAAAGTCGCCAAACCATACTCGAATTAGAAAGATGCAGATTCTCTTTTTATCGTATGACTATTTCAATCCGCGCAGTTTTCGAGATATTACAAAAAGTCCTAATTTTTTGTTCGGTGTGTTTGCTGTTTTTATTTCAACTTCCAATTAAAGTTAAATACCATAAGAAGTCAATGAAATCGTTAGTATTAAGTTAGTTTGAATTGTTATATAATTGAAGAATTAGAGAAATTGTATGTAAATGATTTTAAACTTTTTAAATATTACAAATAAATTCGGTAAAATATTACCTTGGTTGTATAGTAAAATATGAAATTAATTGTTATTTGAATTAATCCTTGTTTGGTATGTTTCAGTAAAATAAAATTATAGAATCATTTTTTTCTTTTCAAAAAATTACTAAAATTTTGAATTTATCAGTTTTTTTGATAATATTTTGTGTTGTGGTTTTCAATCATTTACACGGAACCATTAGAACAAGGAAGCGTTAGGATGGAATCGCAGTCTGTATATACACTTAGAATGATATATCTTAAAATAATATTTAAAGAATATCAACATATTTTAGGTGCTTTATATAAAAACAAACAGGAAAAAAAGTATTGTACTTTTTAGAAAAAAATTATTTAATTTTACTATAATAGTTACTCAATAAGGATGAATTTGCGATTTAAATGTCTCCTACCCAAACATTATATTTAGTAACCGGTACTCCTGCTTGCATTTTTTTAAAGAAAGTTTCGAAATTTAGATCTATAGAAATTATCTGTGCAGTTCCGTTTCAATTTCTGTGTTTAATTAGCTTTTATATTTTGTACTTGTAGTTACTCTCATTGAAAAATATTTTTTCATTTAAATACGTTGTTCTGAATGGGATAAAAATCTATAACTGAGTGAGAAATCTTGTGTATTTTTCATGAATTTGCAACCTTAAATTTAGGAGTGGTTCTCGCTTAAAGATACATTTTAACATCGAATATTTTGATTGATCGATAGGTTGTACCTTCTCCTTCATTATAGATGTGTCTTTCCATAAGCGAAAAAAAGGGAGCATTTTATATTAGAAAACGATTTAATTGTGCAAAACATTGTACTAATGAGTATAAAATTATTTCGTTGGACCCGGGATAGTAAATATCTATCTGGTATGTGGTACATAAAAAGAAAAAAATGTTCATTTTTCTATTATATTATAAAAAAGTTTAAAAATATTTAAAAAATAAAGTGTAACTACGTATAAATAGAATTTTCAGTTTTAAGGACTGAAAAAGGTTTTAGATACTTGTGGTTATACAAACTTCAAAGAGAACTTGAATCTCTTTTGCATAAAAGTTTATAATTTTTTATATATTTTTATTGTGACTCGTGGAATCCCTGGGTATACTTCGTGGAACCTTTTAATGGTTTATAAATTAACAATAAATATATCAATAAATCTATGCTAAAGTCATTTCCCGAACTCGTGGCCAGCGCTGTTTTCTTCAAGTACAGCAATACCTGATTTTGTGCGGTAGATAGGGACCGCTTAAAAATAACGCACAAAAAATATTCGAAAATTTCATAAATTTTTACATACAACAAACAACTTCGCCGAAATACTACAGACAATTTTTTTATGCGGGGAGAGGGACAGCATAAAAACAAAACTCACACTTAAAAATGCCGATTATTTACAAAACTTATGAGAAAGTACTTCCATAATAAAATAAATAATTAAATTATACACATGAAAACATTTTTAAAACATTTAATTTCTCCTTGAGAAGTTTTTAAAATGCACTTACATAATTCACTGCTATTCATCGTAATGTAAAACGCGCATTTTCCTGTGATGAATTAGTTCAAAACCGCTTTCGTCACTTGAAGATATAATTTCAATTGATTTAATTTTTTGGCACTATAAATTCAGTGATAAGTGTTTGTAACAACGGTCAAATGGTCAGTTGCTTGTGAACGTCACGATAACCAGATATGCATGATCGAAGCACCTTTTGAAATTTCATATTTCCTTTTCGGATAGGTATCTATTTTTAAAAAAATGCTTTTAAAATTTGTTGGAAAGCTGTATTCCTGCATCTATTTTATCCGCTCTCAAGAATTCCGGTTTTTCTTGTCCATCTTTATATGATCTATCAAATTTTTGATAATATAATTATCACTGTTATTTTGAAAGTTAGTAACATTCTCGTTCGCAATTGATATATTGATAGTAAACATTACAGTTACGGTATATTTAAGGGGAGAGAAAAACGGCATTAGGTTATGTTTCATTATTTTTGATAATATAATACCACTGTTATTTTGAAAGTTTCTTCTTCATTTAAGTGTGGTTATTGGCGTGTTGAGAGAAAGCAAAGAACGTGCATTGTCAGGAGAGTGTTTATAATACATGAACCAGCATCTTAAAATTTATATATGCACATTGCCGTGGCGTAACGTACACCCCCACCTCGGAGGGAAGGACTCTAGGGGGGCAAGGCCTGTCTAGCACCAAGTATGTATTTACCCAATTTAATAAATATTAAGGGCAAAACCAGAATTTTTGTAGGAGGGGGCTGCTAACATTTTCCGTTCGCCATTGATATATTTAATGTAAACATTATCAGTGGCCCAAATCGTTGAAATTCATATAACGTATAAAAAAATAGCGCAAAACAAATTGTACAAAATAAAATCGCGTGAAAAAGAACCGTACAAAAGCAGGTTGTACTGTACTGGTATAAAGTACTGGCGGTGTATAAAGTACTGGAGCGGCCGATGCACGTTTAGTCTTTCAAGGCTCACATTTAAGATGACAAGGCACGGAAATTTGAAAAGTGGAGTATCAACTCAAGTGTCCTCCACGTCACTTAACCGAGGCTCAAACAGTCGGTGCTAGTCACTCATAACCTTTGCGTAGCTCTGAGTGAGACGTTCACAATGCTGCTGAGTGCGGGGAAATTATTTAAGTTATTTTTAAATCCAATTTTCTGAATTTCTTTTTTTGGGTTGGGACGAGATAAACAAATAATCTTTTTAAAAATAATTCATGCAAGTGGAATTCAACTCATCTTTTTGATTCGGACTGAAAACATCTAAAAGTGGCTGAAAAATAAATTTATATTGATTTTCAATCTTTTTTTTAAGACCAGTCAGTAAAAATAACCTTTGGAAAATCGATTTTAAGTTTTTGATATTTCTAATATCTCCAAATCGGGACCTTTCCAATGATATAATATACAACCCATTATATGAATCAGAAGTTTTTTTAAATGATTTTTTAAAAATTAATCAGCTTATGAACCACACCTATTGGACAAATAGAAATGTAAACATTGTCTTTTTAAATCTGGGGTAAAGTTGCAAAACCTCAATTTATTTTTATTCACTTAACCGGGCCAAATTAGGAAAAACCAAAAAAAATTAATTTTGAATGTTATATTTAATATTTAGTGATTTTACTCAAATTTAAGCCTGTACTATTGAAGCATTGAAATGACAAGCCTGACATTGAAATATAAAGTAGTTATCAACAAAAAAAATGACAATTTTTAATAAATTCATAATAATAATTGTTCGGTGAACTAAAAGTTTGTCTTTGAAAAACACTAATTATTATATTTAGAAAAAATTCACTTCAGTATAAATATATAATGTCTAATTAATATAAATAAAAATTTGAGTCTTTATGTTTAGTAGTTTCTGAGAAAAAGGTATGAGATGAAACATTAAATGTGTTGTCTTTGCGAGAAGCTTTTACATACATAAAAATACATAAATTTCATGTTTAAAAACATAAAAACAGTTTTATTTTGTCTGTTTTAGAAATCATTTGTCCAGTTTAGAATAACTTTTGAAGTTTAAAACTTAGAAACTGTCTGCAACAACAAGACCTAATTATAATGTTACGAAAACCTAACAAACGAAACGTCGTATAATCAGGTATTTTTAAATACCATCTCAAATTCACACCAGAACCATATTGATACATTTTCATATTATATTTATAATTCTTTCTGTTCAAATTTTATATCTTTAATGCAAGGAAAGCAACAAATTCTTTAAAAATCGATACAGAATTTGAGAAAATTTTGACGTTTTCTCGTTAAAAAAACTGAAGAATGCTGTTCTTTGCAATTTAAGACTTTTTTGTTTACTTTTTTTAAGCAAAATAAATTGCGAAGATGCCAACATTGAATAAAATGGGACACATATACATGTTGTAATTCATTACTTTTGTGATAAAGAGGCCCTTTATAGTGAAAATTCAATTTTCTCAAAAATGATGTTCATAAACTGTATTCATCTTTTCTCAGAATATAATGTATGAATGCAATGAAATTTCCATTCATGTTATTGATATATAACTATATATATTCATGTGAGTTTTTTGGGAATTTTCCCAAAATATTTGACTGGAGTCTATTAATCGTGACAGAAAATGTCAATTTTTTTAAAAATTCATAGTGATATTTTATGTTACATGTTTTTGAGAAACCTAAACAATATATTTTAAATATTTCACTTAATTGCAAATGTTAATGTTTATTTATTATTCAGACAAGTTTTTAAGCTTTAATATTCAAAAGTTTTTCAATGATAGGTAACTAATTACAACTCAGATGTGTAATGATTTTTGTCGTTGCGAGAAGCTTGTTACATGCATAAAAATACACAAATTTCCTGTTTAAAAACATAAAAACAGTTTTATTTTTGACTCTTTTAGAAATCATTTTTAAAGTTTGGAGAAAAATTTGAATTTTGAAACTTTAAGAAATTGTGTTTGCATGGAACATACAAATCCATAATTAAACTTTTCCCAACGTGTAAAATCACGTATTCCCAAACCCCATGACTTTTACACATATTGATCATGTTTACATTATATTTATGTATTTCATGATCAAATTGATATTTATAATGCATCAAAGCTAAAAATTCTTTATAGTTTTATACAGATTTGAGAAAAATTTGTTGCAAAATGCTAAAAAATCTCGTTGAACAAAACTGAAAAATCTATATATATGTATTTTCTGAACCTTTAAAGACTTTTTGTTTCCTTTTTTTATCAAAAAATGAAGATACTAATGTTTAGTAAAATAGGGCAAATAACATGTTGTAATTTATTATTTTTGTGATGAAGTGCCTTTTTACATTAAAAATGCAATTTTCTCAAAGTGATTGTTTTCAAACCACGTGTACCTTTTTCACAGAATCTAAAGAATGAATGTTCATGCAATTTTTACTGCACGTAAAAGTATGTAACTATATATAATAAAGCTACTTTTTTGGAGATTTTCCGAAAATATTTTGCAGAAAAGCAGTTATCATAAAAAATGACAATTTTCAAAAATTTCAAAGTGATATTTTTACGATGAATATTTTTTGAAAAAGTTAACAATATATTGAAACATTTTAACCAGAGTATAAATAAAAAAAAGCCTAACTAATATACAGACAAAATTTGAAGTTTTTATATTTAATAGTTTCTTAGAAACAGGGATCTATAAAAGCTAATTTAACATTGTCGGTATGGGGGTACCGACTAACCTTAAGCACGAGTGCACTTACAGCGTATATTACAGCCCTTCAATTTCAGTAAAAACTTATGCTTTGCTTTCTATCATTTCTGGAATGTTAATTGACTAATTTTTAAAATTTAAAAAGTGTATGACTACGTTTCTGAATTATTTATGAGCTAAACGTGAATAAGAGAGTGATGTTTTATAGAGAGTGAGTGATCTTTTTATTACTTCGACGTTAAATACTTACTAATAAAATTGATAAAAATATAGTTAATTATAATCCTTAATGTATTTAATTTGGATTTCTCATAGCGCAATACTCCACTTAGAATTAAGAAAATTATAAATAATGCTTCTGAATGGCCATTTGAAAAACAAGTTTGCATGACTTAAAAAACTATCATCCATTCTCTTCTTGCGTTATTATTCGTTTGAGCGTGCAGCATCAATGCCTGTTTGTAATTCATACGAGAAAATCTGAAACATCTGAATCGACAAAGAAACTTGTGTAGAGAACCTAATGCAAACTAGAATAAAATACAAACTAGTTTCAAGAATTTTCAATATTTTCCAGAGTTAGCTGATGACGTGGTTGAGCCTATACCTGATGAGGAAGTTTGGATGGTTACCTGGTTTGGGAAAACTATGACCAAGGCAATTTTCCAAGCATCACGGAAGTAGTTGTAAGTAGACTGGTTGGAAACCTTTGTACTTCGGAAAATTTTGCAATTTTTTTTTAAAAGGTTTTTTCAATTTGGTTTTAAAAGTGCTGATTTTATAATTATACTTTCAAAACCGCTTAAAAGAAATAGTTAAATCCATAAATGAATTTGGGATAAACCCAAAAAAAACCCTCCGGAGAGCAGAATCCCCTATCAAAATAAAATTTTGGGTTGTACATTTTTTTTAAAATTTTAAGGCGGATACAAATACATTTACTCTCTCTAAACTTTTTTATTCTCCAATATTAATTGAATTTCATCTAAACTAATTTTAATAGCAAAAGTTCAATTTTATTATTTTTTGAGAAAATCTCCTAGGATTCCCTAAACGGCTTTAAATTAAAAAGATCTTTACTATTTTAACCCTTTTTGAGGGTAAGATTTTTTGAAATCACCGTTAAAATTTTAAATTTCCAAGCTTTAAAAATTAAAATGTTTAAAATTTTGGGTTTACTTTTTAATTTTTATTAATTCCCCCCAACAAAAAACATTTTCCCTAAAAAAAAAAAAGTTATTTTTTAAATTTTTTTTATTTTTTTTTTTTTAAAATTAAATTTAAAAACCCAAAATTTAAAAAATATTAAACAACTTTTATACGTTTTCAAAATTCCTTTCACTAAATAAAAAATTAAATTTTTAAATGCTTTTAAAATTTGCTCCAAATTTAATAATTAAAATTTTTCAATTTAAAATTTGTGTTATTTTATTTTGGGAATGTATTTTTTTATTCTTTCAATAAATAATAAAATAAAAAATTTTTGTTTTTGATTTTTAATTTCCCCCCCTTTAATATCCTAAACAATGAAATTTGAAATAAAGTGCACCTTAATGGGTGAATAAAATCCTGCTTTGGAATCGTTCGGAGAGGTGATGATGGGAAAAGCAATTTTAAAAAAATAATATCATTATGATTTAATTTCAAAAGGAAAAATTTAATCTATACGTAAAAAATTATAAATTAAATTAAACCTTAAATTTATAAATAAAATTTAATTTTTAGAGACAGCAAGGTTTTAATTTTTAAAATTTGGACCTGAGGCCCATAAAGGGAAATTTTAAATTTAAATTTTAGAAAGGGCAAACCTATGGGACCTGGGATTAAAGGTGAAATTTACATAAAATCCCCCTCGAAATTTCCAATTATGACCAAATAACCGAAAACAAAAATTTATTGGAATTTGGGAGCCTAATTAATAAAGGAAAATATTAGAAATTTTCAAAATAAAGAATGAAAGGGAAAAATTTTATTTTTAAATAATTTTTTTTCTCAAAAATTTTATTTAAATTTTTTTGTAATAAAATTTAAAAATTTATTTTTAGTACTTAATAAGGATAATATGAAAATTTTTATATTTAAGTTTTAAATTTTTAATTTTAAAAAGTAATCAAAAATATTTAAATTATTATTATTCTTTTTAATTAAAAAAATTTTAATTAAAGCCCACAGTTAAAAAGAACTAATACCCCGAAAATTTTTATTAATTGTTATTTGGGTATTCAAGACTCCTTTGGATTAATAAAAATGAATAAAATGGGGAATAAATTTTAATATTGACCAAATCAAACTATTATAAATTTTTCTTAGGAGAAAATCCTTGACTCGGTTAATTATACAAAAAACCAACCCCAAATTAGACAAATCAAATTGGATGAACTGTTTTATTTCAAGGAACCAATTTTTAAACTTAAATTTTGAGGGGAAAATCAGGATTTAAACCCCCTTATTTTGAATTTAAAATTTTTGAGGCCCATATAAAAGACTCTTAAAAACCTGAGCCCTAGGTCATTTTTGAAATATAAAACCCCCACGAGGGAAGGCGAAACCCGGTGTGCCCCTTTTTTGAGGTTATTATTCACCTTTCCCTTTAAAGGCCCTTTAATATTTGCATCCTTTTACATTTCCAAGGAAAAACTTTAAAAAATAATAGCTAATTAAATATTATAAGAAAAAATTTTATAGGGGTTAAAATAATTTTTAGGGAACTACAACAGAAGAAATAATGGGACGACATATAACCAAACTTACTTATGGTGGAAAATTATCAATTTAATTTTTGATTTTATTTTCATAGTATTATCAAACCATTTTAAAATATTTATCATTTTTAATGTTATTTTAATTTTAATTTTAAAATTATCCAATACCAAATTTTCCCCCCCCCCAAAATTTGTTGGTTCAAAGATTTTTTAAAGGCCAATTTACGTTTGAAGGACCTTTTTAAAAAAAGGAAAGTTGAAATTTTGTGTTAGGTACCCCAAAATAAATCTACATTTTAAAAATCCAAAAAATTTTTTTAATAATTTTATTTTAAATTTTATAAAAGACAAGCCAGAAAAAATTTCTTGATTTTTTAATTCAAAACTGAAGTTAATAAAATTAGTCAAAAATGTTCTATAAATTTTTTCATTAAATTTTCCACTAAAAAAAATTAAATCAATTTTGGGCCCTTTTAAGTAAACTATTTCCCGGGGTTATTGGGAAAAAATTTGTAAATTTTAACTTTTTAAATTAGCCCCGGGTCCATAACCCCAATTAAAAATCCGTTGGGCTATGGATTCGCCATTGTAATTTTTCAAGATTTTTATTCCTCTTTTCCAAAGGGACCTTAAAAATTATGATTTAAAATTTATAATTAAATTTATATAACCAGCAATAGGAAAAAGTTTTATTATCTTTTAATTCTGTTATCATCGATCACTTAGCCTCAAATTACAACACCCACAACATGGCCCTTTTGAATTATCGTATTCAAATATTTGTAGATCACATTCCAAAACCAAAACATCATCAATCTAGAATCTGCGGCTTTTGTTAAAAACCAAAATCATATTTTGTGTATTTTTTTCCAACATCACACATGGAAATTGTAAATGAGATTTGTGTTGATGCTCTTTTTGTGGCGGTAACTTTATGTGCACGGCTTCATACTTTCCACTAGATGTCGCTAGAGAACGACAAAGCTTTGTAAGCCTGCTTTCATATTTAACACGGGCCGACAAACAGCGCAGTGTACAGGACTTTAAATTCAGTAAAAATGTGCAATGACACTCTGTGGTGTTATCTATCAAAAATCCTAGTTATAAAAATTTTTTAAATTTACGAAGTCAAAATGATTTTCTTTGGCAGAAAAATTTTGATGAACGTTTGGGTTCTAAAGCTCCGACCGAGACAAGGAAACCTGATCGGCAAATATCCTTTTTTGAAAAAGATGTTAGAATTATTTCCCGAGTACTCGTACTGATGGAGGCTCCTCCATATACTATAAAAATTAAGTACAAAACAGAGTTCTGTTTTTGGACGCAGGGAATATGTGTTTACAACAATCGCCGATCTTAAAATTAATTGGTTTTCGTGGGTAAAAATTGTCTTTGTTTATATGTCCGCTTTCACGGCAAAATCAACAATCCTTTTCTTAAGTGGAATTTTATAAAAATTATTAATTTTGGTCAAAATTTAATTATTGTGAGACAAAAATACTTCTCATAAACATTGGATTAACGTTGTTCCAACATATTCGGTTTTCCATTTCACTGAATAGTACGTAATAGATCAGATATGCGGATTGTAACTCCGCAATTTAATACGCATATTTATTCTCCTTCCCGGTCGGGTACATGATTTGAAATTGTTGATCCAGCTTTTCACGAGATATCGTATTTAACTAGTAGTTTAGAGCTGTTAATGATAAATAGCATTATATTAATTATAAATTGATCTATTTTAAATAACAATTGTATTGATAGTTCAATACATAAATTCGTATGAGTGAAATCTATAGAAAGTAGAGTAAAAGTAATAATCACTTGTTCGAGCATGCGCAGTGGGCGCCACCGGCGGTGATTAAGTGTATTTAGCGAAACGAGGAT
The DNA here is from genome assembly GCA_019973955.1 of Trichonephila inaurata madagascariensis. Taxonomy (NCBI): domain Eukaryota; kingdom Metazoa; phylum Arthropoda; class Arachnida; order Araneae; family Nephilidae; genus Trichonephila; species Trichonephila inaurata. Next base: position 57,228 of record BMAV01010170.1, read on the forward strand.
TAGAGTTTCAGAGATATTGTGTGGGAGATCAGACGGTGAGCGTGGAATTACAGTTGCCCATCGCAAGTGTTCCGACATACGCCCCGAGCACAACCGAGAGAAAATAAAGGGTGTTGTGTCAACATTCTCGTCTGGTTTCCTGAGAACAAAACACGGGACCACTCCCCAACATTTGGTCCGTTCAGCTGAGCCGGAGGAAGTGAAGCTATTCAGGTGACGTAGTAGTGGTCTCTTTATTGTTTTATTGTTATAAATTGAGGGACTAAATTAATTTTAGAAAAATGTAAGAACTGCCGTAAGGAAGATCTTCGGATCGTAGCGCTCATGAACTTGGTGAACTGTTTCTTTTGAAAAAGTAACTCTTGTTGAGGGATTATGAAATTATTAAAGAAAATAAGCCCAAGGAGAACGTTGAGATTAGTTGAGGAATTAATTCAACATACGATCGGAGACCGTAAGAAGGAGGAAGACCGTAAGAAAGCGGAGAAGACCGTAAAAAGAAGCGGAAAATAGGTTACGAGAAAAGGAAGGCTTGAGCTTGAGATTGCACGTTTACATGTTGGAGTTAATTCAGATAACGAGAGAACAGGTGAGGTTTGTAACTCGCTGGATACGTTGGTGAAAAGGTGTTCATCTAACGGTGAAAGGTGCCTAGACCTACAAAGGTTGGGCATTTCTTTTTCGCTTCGTTAGAAAGAACGCTGTATCAAAAATGTGCCCGAAATTTAAGTCGGAGATTTTATTAAATTTGTTGGGAGAAAAACTTTCAAATGTGTTAACACATGTTAAAAAGATGACGAGCTTAACAATTATGAAAAACCAAAATCCATTATTCTAAGAGAATACGAGCCAAGTGCAAATCAATTCCTTGAACAATTTAAAAAGCCACCGCGTCATCCAAATGAAACATATATTCAATATACTTCTCGCTTAATTACAAATTAGCGGTATTAGCAAATTAAGGAAGGTCTCTGATTTTTGACAATTTAAACGATCTTGTGTGTCCGACAAAATTTCAGTTCGCTTGAAAAGAAGGTAGCTTCACATTTCCGTTCGAGCAGGGAAATGATTGGTTTCACCACTGGAGCTTGCCAAAGAAATAGACTTGTATAACACTTCTCGAGGAAAGAACTTAAAACCTTTGCCGAATGTCCTTACTAGAAATAATACAGTGAAAAACGCGTCAAGAGTATTTTTGAGTGTGAGGTTAAAGATTATAAATAATACATTTGTTGCGCTGAATCGCATCCATTATATAAGTGTTACGGTGTATTTAAAACTTCCATAAATAGAGAATTGATCTGATTAAAACTAACAACCTTTGCTTCAATTGCCTTTCTACATTTCATAGGTGAAAGACTGTAAATCGAAGAGATTTGGTTGTCCTGAGGTGTCAAAAGAGAGGCATCATAAAACGATTCATTATACAGAGCGAGCGCAGGAAACCAGGAAGTAAGAAATTCACCTTTGAACCTCTAAACACATCAGCGCCAGTCTTCGAGCGGGGTAGAAATTCATAACCCCACTAACCGCAACTAGTATAAACAGAAAAATGTGTGTTTTGCTAAGCTCCAGCAATTTTGTTATATATAAAGTGTGAAAATGGTTTTATTCCCAGTCAAAGCAATTCTAGACAGCAGAGTACCTCGAACTTTTTAACTAGGAGCCTAAGTGATTTAATTGGATTGAAAAAATGAAACTAATGTTTCGGTTTTCTGGACTAAACAAATCAGTAATTCAATTGACTCGCGCGTTTCAGTATCTATTAGCAATAAAGAAGGGAGTTATATTAAAACATTAGACTTTTTTGAACAACAATAACGGAAGATCTTGTTCCAAGAACGAAAATCGATTTTTATCTGAATAATATTCCCAATCTTAAATTAGCTGACAAAGCACCAATATTCAGAGCGCGTGCAAATGCTATTAGGTGCAGAAGTATTCTATGAATTAATGTTACCGGACAGTTCAAGATGGAGGTTCAAATGTCATTTTCAAAAACACTGTTTTCAGATTTGTCGTTTCCGGGTCTACTTCTTCAGACGAGAAGGGGAAAAGAACATTGTGGGTTTTATTCAGGCTGAGGATAATCTAGAGCTTTCAATTACAAGAAGTTTTGGGAAATCGAAAATGTAGAAATCGAATTCTATTAAAACCAGTGAATTAGATGATATTTGTGAAGACCATTTTAAAAACACTCACTCGAGATGACCAGGAAGATATACGGTGGCAATGCCTTAAGGGAGGATCCATGTGTCTTGGTGAATCCAAACAAACTGCGATTCAGAGATTAAACTCTTTGTGGAAACGACTAAGTAGAGATAAGAATATTTGTCCCTGTATGAGAAATTTTTACAGGAATATGATTTGGGCCATATGAGGAAATCAAGGCAGATGGGTCTGGAGTTGCATACCCACACCATGGTGTTTATCACCCCGAAAAGTCTACAAACTAAACTGAGAACTGTTTTAATGCATCAAGTCCTTCAACGAGGTGGAAATCTCTGAAATTCAATTCAAATTTAATGGCGGACTGGTCAAGAAGACCTCTTTTCCATTATGGTTCGCTTCCGAAAACACAGTATGCCTTTACTACAGATATAGAAAATGTTTCGCATGATAAACATACACCAGAGCAAACGTGTTTGCAAAAAGAATTCTATTGGAGGAAGGGCATGGGGAGATTTCAATAAAACATACGAGTTAACTACAGTAACCTACGGCACAGTTAGCACCTTATCTGGCCACGAGAACTTTGAAGCAGTTAGCGAAGGATGAAGCTAATAATTTTCCTTCGGCAGCTCCTGTGGTGCGCTGAATGACTGCCCCATGGATGATATACTTTCGGGATCCGAGAGTATAGAAGGAGTAATCGAATTGCAAAGCATCAATTAATAGAAATGTTCAAGACCGCGGGGATGCATCTTCATAAGTGGTGTGGAAGTACGAGATAACTTTCAAATCTACAGGGGTAATGCTTTCTTGGAGTCTGATGAGACTAAAGCACTAGGAATAATTTGGAATCTAAGTTAGACTGTTTCCTTTTTAGAATAATAGAGCAACAGAAGGCCAACTTCATTCACCAGAAAAAGAATGGTTTTGTCTACTATTGCAGGGAATCTTTGACCCTTTGGGTCTCCTCGGACAATTATAACTTGGGCAAGAATATTTATGCAAAGATTGTGGTTGCTGGAATTGGGATGGAGTGATGACTTCCTTTTAAGAAGAAAAGGTAGCGTCGATTTATCGACTCTTTGGAAACCGTGAGAATAACATCTCTATTGACAGATGTATTGTGATTCACAGAGCAGGAAGCATTGAGCTACATGCATTTAGCGACGCGCATCGGAAAAGGCGTATGGTTCATCCATTTATCTCAAAGTCTATATCTGCCTTTGGAGAAGTTAAAAGTGTGTCTCGTAACGAGTAAAGCCACGGTGTCGCCTCCTGAAACTTGAATTTCCATTCCAAGACTTGAACTGTGTGGGGCGGTTCTTGCCGCTAAATTGATGAAGAAGATTGAAGGGCATTGAAGCTTCAGATTACAACTGTGCATTTTGGTCGGATTCGACTATTGTGATTTCATGGACATGGTCGAGGTGAAGACGTTCGTGGCTAATCCGGTGTCTAAGATTCTACGTAACTAAGTTCTCCCCGTGACCAGTGGCATCACATTGCATCCAGATGAAGTCCTGCCGGATATTGCTATCCTAGAGGGACGCTACTTCACACCAGGAGCTTCGCGACGACTCTCTATGGTGAAAGCATGGTTCACGAGCTTCTTCTACAGAGTGCTTGTTCAAACCACTGTCATTGCGGAACCAACCCAGAGATGACTTTTGACTGCGAACTAAGGGTGTCTGAGAGAACTCTGGAACTTCATTGCTGAGTTCAAGAACTTTGACTTTTTTCAACCATCTTATGGACCTTTCTAATAGTATTTTAAAATAATACATATTGTTTCTTATATTTATAGATTTATTGACAATTGCAGATCCAAAGGTGTGAAAAGGGGACAGCAACTACAGTGAGGTAAATGATGCAGGAAACCTGGCAATGAAAACAGGACCAGAGTGATATTAACTTAGAGGTGACCCGTCAGGTAATCTTAAATCTTTGAACACTTCGGATGATAAAGGGATCCCTAAGAGCTGGTGGAAGGCTGGAAAAAGCTTCCCATACCCTACAGCCAAAAAGCATCCAGCTATACTGGCTAAAAATTCTAAATTGAGGTAAAATATATTTCATAACTTTACATAAGAAATTATTTCATGTTGGTCCTAAGACTGCTGAATGCAATGAATTGAGATTTTGGGCTTTTAGGAGGTAGAAACTTTCTAACGAGGAAAGCAGTTCCTTACTTGTGTGTAGTTGTGTTTCAAAGTGTAAACCAATTCCCTCTTCTCAAATAATGGGCAATCTTCCATATGAAAGGAAGTAAATATGGCCCCTCCATTCAGTATAACTGGACTTGATTTGGGTCATATTTTGTATTTTACAAAAACCAGAGAAGGGCGTTCTGAATACAAAATTTATGTTTTATTGTCTGCGTTTGTTTTGTGACTCGTGCCATCCACCTAGAAATTCTTTCCGATTTGACTTCGGATGCAATAGTACGACCCTCAAAGAGATTCATGTCTAGGCGAGGAAAATGTTCCAAAATTTTTACGGATAATGCCAGCAAATTTTGTTGGTACTGAAATGCAACTGAGAGCGCAACTTTATAAGACCATAACTTTCCAGATCAAAATCTTGCAGCATATTTCACTGAGGAAGGCATTGAATGGAATTTTATTCCACCAGGGCCCCACACATGGGAGGTCTTTTGGGAGGCGGGCATAAAGTCAGTGAAATATCACCTCAACGAGCACTGGGTAGATCCCGACTCACATACAGGAGTTTGAAACAAAAGTTATCCAGGTGGAAGAATTTTAAAAATTCCAGACCCCTCACCAATATCAATGATTTTATTAACTTTGAGGTATTAACGTGCATTTTCTTGATTGGTAGATCAATTAATTTGCATTCTTGAATTACGTAGTAGTGTATTAATGACAATAAGATTAAGCCGTTGGCGAAAACAACTCAAAGGCAATTCAGGTAGTTTGGAAAAAATGGAGTACCGATTATCACAAGCTCTCTCCAACAGAGAGGGAAAGTGGATGATCGAGAAGGACAATGTAATGTGTGGTACAATGGTAATTGTAAAAGGGATTTTACACCAGTTTGCAACTGGCTTTTAGAACGCGTCGTTGAGGGTCTATCATGGTTCTGATGGTAAAATTAGAAGAACAGTCAGAATAAAACAAAAGACAGGAGAAATTAAGGAGGCCCATAACTAAGATCTGTATTCTACCTATAGATGTAAATATATAGTTGAGTCAATTTCCATTTAAGAAATTATGTGTTTATCTTTTGTAATTTTAACTTTTTTTACTGAAAATTTATAGTACGTTATATATATAATAATTTTGAAACAATTGTGTAACTTGAAACTTGTTGTAAATTGTGATATTGTATTGTGTGAAACTGTATTGTTGAATATTAATATTGCAAGGCCGGGGGTATGTGTTCGAGCATGCGCAGTGGGCGCCGCCGGCGAAGTGATTAAGTGTATTTAGCGAAACGAGGATTAGAGTTTCAGAGTGTGTGTGGGAGATCAGACGAGTGAGAGCGTGGAGATACGGTGCCCATCGCAAGTGTTCCGACATACGCCCCGAGCACAACCGAGAGAAAATAGAAGGGGTGTTGTGTCCAACATTCGTCCTGGTTTCCTGAGAACAAAAAACACATAGGGACCACTCCCCAGCAATCCTAAATATGCTTTAAAAATGGGATTCCTTATAGCCCAAATCTCCACTTTGCATGACAAAAGATATAATGTTTCCTGATTGCAATCGTCAGTGCATTTATTGATAAACACCAGTAATTTAGTTAAAAAATTATATACATATACATAAATTATTAAATTGATCAGTAACTATAGATAGATAGATGTAACTATGTATCTTTCATAATTTCTCCTTATGTATAGGAGTTGAGTTTCGAAATAAATACTAATTATTGACTTTAATTAAGCAAATTTTTTATTTCATTATTTTTTTTTACGTCTGAAAGAGTTCCCAAGCATTGCTTTTATGCACTATATTTACTAAAAATGCTAACATTTAATTTTCCTTCATTTTTAATGTGATCATCCAAAGCAGGGATTCCCAAAGTGGTCTATATAGATCCCCAGGGGTCTATGAAAGACCTGCAAGGGGTTCACGTCAGCAAAAGAAATAATTTGGAGGGGTCTATGATAGTAGATCTCATTAGAGTAAATCAGGGGTACTAAATCTTTTTTCCAGGCGAGCCACATATATACACATAATATATATTTCATGCCAGCCACACACGCATGACAGGAATTTTACGGGCCGCAACATGAACGTAATGGGAAAAAACATACTTTAAGACCAATGCAAAATTGATTAAAACATTTAAACTCATTTTTAGCTTTTATTTTAATACTATAGTAACCTTTCTATCAAAAACACACACAAAAAATTACTTATATGCCTTTTAACTGAGTTTCGATTTGTTTTCATCCATGACTTACATTCTATTATAAAAAAAGTAAATTGATGGCTAAAATTGACAGATTTATTGCTTATTCATAGAATTTTCCACTAAAGTTTTAGTACATTGCTCTCTCTAAAAATTGAATTTCGTAGAGCAATGGACCACTACCAGGACACTCAGAAAAGGACGGCGGGGCGCAGGTTGAGTATCACTGAACTAGATCGTGACATTAATTTTAAAAGGAAATTTAATCAAGTGGAAACCAAATACTACCTATTTAACAGATTTATTTACTAAATTTTACTAGGTTAATTTGCGGTCTTACAAGGGGGCAGCATAAATTTTATAAAAACAAGAGCCCTTTCAGCATTTCTCTCCAGAGTTAAGCTAAAGAAGAGTAAAACTGGAGGTTCTGGATTTTCTCAATTAGTCATAGACAATCTGTAAGGATGTTTTAACCCAAGTTCAACATTTAAATGCCTTTTATTCAGATTTTGAAACCAGGTTTGAGAGCATGCTTTTATTATGGTAATACCACAATAGGCAATGAATTCATATAGTCACATTGAAAAAAAAAATGTCACATTACAATAGGAACCGATCGTAATAAGCACTTTAAGTTAAGAAACGTATGTCAGCAATTCTGACTTTAAAAAGTCAAACTTGTTATTTGCTCCGAATTATAGAATATTGTGAAAAAGTGTGTTGAATTGTTGTTTTCCTAGTGTGAAAGAGTTTCAGCGCAGTTGCAAATCTCCAAAACAAAACAAAAAAACAAAAAAGAAAGAAAGTAAGGAAAGAAAAAAGAAAGGGGAGGGGATTTGGCAGTTATAGAGACTGCCGATAGAAGTGAAAACTTAGAACTTTTAGTATTAAAATTTGAAACTTCATAATGTTTCAATTAAAATTATCAACATCAATCTGGTTTTCACAATTATATGCAGGTTTATATGGTTTTTTATTATTCAAATTTATTACAGGCTCTCTGTACAAGGTCATGACAAAATATAAATACAATTCAATTAAAAAAACAATTAATATACAATCATATTATTTATGGATAGTATTTGTAATTACTTAAATTTCAATGTACTTGATTTTTAACATTATTTTAATTGTTTGCATCATTGTCATCATTAATTTCAACAATACTTGAACTTTTTGTACTTTCAAATTATTTCATTTTATTCTAAAAAAGATACAATAGGCTTATGGTAACTAAAGTAAAAAAGAAAAACGTTTGATTCAAATTTATCTAAGAATCGCGTAAAAACCGCATCGATCGTCGTTTTATATTTAGTGGTAGATTCTTATCATCTGCAAAGTTAATATTGAAGTCTTCACTTAAAATCATCGGTACATTATCATATTTTTCGCCAAATCTTTTTTCGAGTATTTCAGAACCTTCTTTTGTATAAATCATCAAATTTTCGAATAAAAATTAATGTATCTGTCTCATAGATTTTTCAGGCGAAGTATAAACGGCAACCATTAATACGTATTGCCCATTCTCGGAATCGCAAAGAGCAACGCATATTTCGCCTATATCAGAAACATTAACACCAATGCTTATAGTGAATTTAGTATGATTGTCCATATGTGAAGTAATGAAGTGTGACTTATCTTCAGTATTGTGATGAATAGCTACGCCTTCTGACGGATGATTGACGGATGATTTTGTGAAGAGGTACCTAGACTGCGTCAGCAGTCTTCAACCCTCATCTGGTTATTCAATGTTCATGGTGTTGCAGCTTTGGTTGGGAGAGGAGGGCGTGACTTCAGGAGTGGAGAACCAATGAGAGTGGTGCTGTGGAGGTGGGTTTGATTGGAGGTTGGAAGTGACTTTTAAAACTGCACCTAGCTTTGACTTCGAAGAATTATTCTAATTTTTAGTTTATTATTTTAAAGACAACTATTATAAAGAGAAAATAATTAGGGAGGGAATTTAAAGGTTAAAATAATATGAGATTAAACTTTATCCATAAGAGCTTCTGCTAGTAGGCGGTTTTTCTTCGTCGAACTTGCTTTTTTAAATTTAGAGAAGATCGAGAATTTTAGGATTTTTCTTTACTAGGTTTGAAATGACATTAAAAGTCCAGCACTTGTATTAAGTCAGAGGTATCATTTTCTTGGCTAAGGAATCCACAGGGGAATCTTTTTTTTCTGTTATCTTTTTTTTTTTCATTATTAGTAGGGTTTGACTGGGGATTTCTCCACTAACAATGTTAGCGAAAGAAATTCCTTCTTTAAACTATTTACTGGCGAAATTTTTTCTTTTCATTGGATCAACGAGGGGCACTTTTCTTTGGTTGTGGGAATTTGGGGGCATTTTGTATAACATGCCGAATGACCGTAGCCCTCCAGTTAATACAAAAGGGGTTTTCCTGTCTTTTCTTTGATTTGGCAGTTTCTCGTAGCGTGCGCTTTACCGCATTTTAAACATCTGGGTTGCATGTGGCAGTTCGCGGCAGTATGAAAAAAGTTATTACAGTTGAAACATTGGGTTATTCCTCTTACGAGGTAACCATCAACTTTCACTTGTAAGTAACCTAATTTTGTTAAATCAAATATTTTGCTATTATTGGCGTTTCTCGGGAAGTATTAGAAAATATGGAAGGGTTTTTTGTTCTTTTCGAGATAAGCTGCGTACAGCTTTCAATTACAAAACCTTCTTCTACTAAATCGTTTGTGATATCTTCGATTTTAGAGAAACTCGGGAGACCTTTTATTACAGCTTTTATCGGTTTGTCAGGTTTACGGTTAATTACATAGAATTCGAATTCTTTATCCGCTTTCAAGAAGTGGATAAGAGTTCGATATTCTTCAAAAAACATTTGTGAAAATTTTAATTACATCACCGGCAGTTCTATTGCGAATTTTTGGGAATTTTTCGAAAATTAATTTAATTTGATCACGGAAATTCTTTTTGATTTTAAGCATAACAGGTGGGGAAGTTTAATCGAGGAAGTAACTACATCAGAAGTTACATTATTGTTAGTCGAGTGGATGTTTAACATCCTGTTCTAGTCCGAGAAATTATTTCTCGTTTCCTATGGGATCCTGGTTAGTGATCAGGGAAACGGGCCTGGCCGTCTTTTAGGAAAGATAAACTCTTCCGTGGATTCCTTGCTTTTATTTTTGCGCTTTTTACATAACTTTTTCTTTTAACTTTACACTCGGTTTTTTCATCCGAAACGGATTGTTAGAATTAATTTCTTCAACTACCAAGGTAGTGGGAATTTTATGCTCATTGCAATCAGTTCTAGTGCATGGGGGAGGGTTTTAAGCTCACTTACCATTTCCTCCTTTTTTCATAGCCATGGCTTGGGTGCTCATCCGGTAGATTTCGGAGAAGGAATTCCTGTGAGTAGGTGAACTTGCTAGGCTTTCATCGAGAAGTGACTTGAAGGCTGAGATACCAGTGACTGTATCTCTAAGCTTTTCGCAGGCAGCAATTTCGCTTGTCTAGTCGGCGAAAAGTCCAAATTTCGCTGTAATCACTCATGATCGTCGATCCAAACGCGGAGCTCAATCAATCGTGGTTTCCATGCTAAGCCTTCTGCTGGAGCTTCGGGCCTTTTATAACTTACAACAAAATTGAAATTCGGAATATTAAGTGGTTCTTCGTTTTTCAAATGAATTTCTGACAAAAGCAGAATATTTGACTTTTTTACGATAGCACATCATTTTTTGGTCAGGTGCATGTGAATGCAAACTTTGACAATTGAATGAAAATATCGATAATCCTTTCTTTTTAGAGATGAAATCTATAAAAGTTTTGGTGAGATCGTTTTGTAGTGTATTGTTTTGTAACCTTTTCAATTCTAACGTTAGATCTTCTCGATGACTTGCTTAAATTTTTAGGATGTTTATCTGTTTCTGAAGCTTAATTTAGTCCCTGTTCTACCCTCAATCCAAAATATCCAGCTCCTGCTAATATTTTCCTTTGAGCAACTAAAAAATAAACCTTGTAACTCGTTACTATTGTTAAAGCTTGGCTGCATACGAATTCCCTTTCCTCGGATATTTGCGATCGTATTCGTAGACAATACATCATATACCTTACCTGTGATTTGTGAATAGTCATTGCCACAAAGCAGAAATAAAAATGTTTTCGTTTCGCTATTATAGTTTTATTGTTATTGAGTGGTATGGATGATGTGTGTGTGTGGTGCGGCATTCGAGGAGTGATTGGGTCCACAGCATCATCGTCAAGATTAAGGCGACACAAAGATTCCTAGATTTTGTAGCTTGTTTCCATCCACATAGTTTTCACGCGAATAGCATTTTTGACATCCTACGAAAACATCAGAGATGCTAAAGATGTTGTTTTATTTTCTTCACTGCTTCAAATAGAATGGTTGTACTCATTTACCGGGTATACGCAAAATATAAGTCTAATTCCTTCAGGACATACTGATTGAGCTTCTTCTTTGGTGATAAATCTTGGATTCTATTAACTGTATTTCTTCTTCCGTTAAAAATATTTCCATTTGCAATCAAAAATATCATTATTGTATTATTATTTTTAATATCGAAATATGTAAATTTTAATTTTTGCATAGTTTGACTTTAAAAATTCCAAAAGTTATATTTTAACCGTTACCTTAAAACAGTTATGTTTCTTATTTTGCAAAACTGCGGTGATAAAAGCCTAAATAATTATTTTTTTAAAAAATCAAGAAAATATTAAATAATATGCAGAAAATTTATTTTCATAATATATTTTTCACCCGCTACAAAAATTGCTTTGGTAAGTTGGCGAATTACGAGCCCGTCGTCAATAGCTTTGTAGCGCGACGTAAAACATAATTTCTCAATCACTCACTCGGTAAGTTGGGCCTTTAGGTAATTACACTGCTATCCGCAGGGAAACAACCCTTACAGCATAAAGAGTCATGAGCATGTCGGCACGCGTGCGAACCCAGAAAAGATTTCCGCCAAAAAGTGTCCAACGCGTATAAGAAGTTTTCTACTTCATAAAAACTGACACTAGCCTCTATAACAGGGAAGATATAGTTAAACCTGACTAGGATTGGTATCAAATGTTGAAAATTTGATATTGTAGCACCAGATTCCTCCCTCACATGTACGTAATTTGTTTATTGTTTAGTAATTTTATTTAAGTTTTATTTATTAATTAACTTAATTAATTAACACGTGTGTTTTATAAATTTTAAACACTGTACTTCTCATTACAGTTCGAAATTTTAATTGTTTAAAAGTAGGAGTAACAGTACCAATTGTCAAAAAAAAAAACATTTAAGTTGAGAAAAATGCAAAAATTATATACTAACTCAAGCAGGAGTGTCTATGTGACGAATTATAAACGGGAGCAATTATATCGAACTCTGAATTCATAATTATATCGAATCGAAATGAGTGTGTATCCGTGCGAATTAGTAAGACAGCCACAACACGTAGTTCCATGAGGATAATTTAAGTATAGTAATGTTTAATTAAATACGAATTGCCGCTGATGCGCTTTACATTCTACGATAAGCTACACACTAACGATATTTACAATTTTAATACAGAGGTGTGTGCACAGCAGCACCCTCGCGTATCCAATATTTCGGCCCCTTCCTCCCACTGGTAAACAGAATGTTCACCCAGTAACTATCAAACCAAAAATTTCGTCACAAAACAATTATTCAAATACAAAAATTCCAACAAAGAAAATACTGATAAAGCCAATACTACTAATGAAAAAATCTAAGTTATACATATTACAAAGAAAAAAAGTAAAAAATATACATTTAAGTACAATAAATATAATAAAAATTTAAAAGATGAAAGCTTGAATTGACAAATTAACAAATACTATATTACCTCAAGATTTCACATGAAAAAATACTTAATAAAGATTAAATAATAATGTGCTATCTCCTTACCTTTTAATCTAAAAAATATATAAACAAAATTAGTTCAATTATATTATTCCATTTCCAAAGGGTACAGCAATTAGTCAGTTTTTGAAGAGAGTTTCTTAAAAAGTTTTTATACAAAGCACAAGATCTAACATTATTGTCTCTTTTCCAAAAAAAAATATTTCTTTGATTATTCCAAGTTCTCACAATAATTTTGATTTTTACATTTCCTTTCCCAACAAGAACTACGTCATTTAATTCTAAAATTTCTACAAAAAGATGGTGCCTTTGCGTTTTAAAATGATTAACTGTTTTAACTGGAACAAATACTGTTCTTTCCAGCGTCTCCAAAGTTGTTTTAAAAGAAGAGTTCGGTGTTTCTTTTCTTATACGTGACTACTTGCCGTAGTGGCGTCGATCGGTTCGATGAAATGTAGTAGGATATTTTAGAGTCACCATAACCTAAACTCGAGAAAGTGGGCTGGTGTGAGTGGTTCAGGCTATCCTGGATCATTCTCCATGTATGTCAGTGATCGATGATTTACGATAACTTCATCTTCTGAAAGTATCGTTGTAAACGTTAGAAGGACCTTGCCAAGTATTTTTACGCAATGATCCTCTTATAGCCTTAACAAGGATGCCTGTAAAATCCACCCTTACTCTAAGGCGCACGCGTTCAACTATGAACTTCGAGTGGATACCTTATCTATGACAATACTTTGAAATTCACTGTCTTTCAAGAGTTTTTGGGCGGTTGAATCGATTTATGTCACGCAGGACTCTGTTGGGTAACCGCCATTACGCAATACTTCCAGAACGATGTTCTAAATCTTCCAAGCAGAGTCTGAATCTTAAAAGATCTCGGTGACGATTTGACCAATGATCGGGTGTTAGTTTAGTTGTTAAGTCAGCCACCACAGTCATTCTGTGCTAACTTTACGGCAGATGTACCACGCGAAAAGAGATCAGCAGGGTTGTCCTTTCCCGAACAGTGTCCCCACTGAATCGGACTTCAGAGAGTAATTGTATCTCTTGAACATGATTTTTAACGTATGGTTTGTGAACGCTGTTGAATCGCTACGTATCCAGTAGTACGAAATGAGAGAATTGGGTCCAATAATAGATTAGCATCAAATTTGAGACAAGATGACACCCGTTTACAACCTGGCTGACAATAAGGCTGCTGTCAGTTCAAGACGAGGAAGCGTCAATGACCCAAAGGTGCCACACGACTTTTGAGCAAAATAAAATTAGTTTCGATTTCTGTTGGTAACAAGTAACAAATCGTAAGTACAATATTGTTCCATAAGTTGATTTACTCGCGTCTGAGAAACAATGTATCTCAAACCTTGACATTTCGATCTACGTCACCTAAATAGAATCGTGGTATATTTATCTTAGTCAAGCTCTTTCAGCTCGCTACCCACTGCTGCCACTCTGTGTCGTAGCTTTGGGGAAGTTCAGTCCCATTTACCCTAGATTCCACAGTTCCTGAAGAAGACATTTTAAATTTGATAACGAATGGGCCAAGAATTTTATGGGGGTCGAAGATGCGACCAACCACACTCAGAATAAATCTTTCGATTCTTCTCTACGTGACATGATCTTCAATATCCTTTGGATCGAAATAAATTAAATCCTTCTGATCCCAAGCAAGTCCCAAAACTTCTTGCGGCCCAAGATCAATAGAACTAGTTTCAGAGGATTCCGTTTCGACACATTCTTGTTGCCATAACAAATTAAGTTGTTTCGAATTACTTCGCTATTTGTGCGCACAAATATCCTTGGTGTCACTGAATATTTGCAAGCACTCCAATGTAGTAATGTAGAGCGTCCGAACATTATTCTAACCCCTAAAATGAGGTCACCTAACATAAAATGGAACTATTTAGCAACTCAAATTTATGAGGATATTGCCTCTTGTACTTTTAAAATGATGTTTTAAAGTTGCTGCGAGAAGATATGCGGCTAGGTCTAAGTCCAAAAAGAACTCTCTTGAAATTCAAAACGTATGTCTCCTGTTATTCAAATTAATAACCAGAAGAAACGTGTAAAACCTCGATCATGAAAAGTCTAATCTAATTCTGAAGAAAGCTGATTTTACATCAGCCAAATGCTCTACAGGACTCTTTCGAAACATAAGAGAAGCTCCCCAAAATGTTGGGATGCACCTTAGTCCCGTATATAAACTTTGGTTTAACGATGACTGTTTATCTTCGTGTGCTGAACCATCAAATACTATTCGAATACGACTTCTGGTTTCGGCACGCCGTATCACTGCATGATGGGGTAGGTAAAACTCCCTGACTATCCGATAAAGAATTACAAGAAGCGGCCGCTGAACAATACTGCCCTTCCCTAACATACCGTGTATCCGGCGTATAGCGCGCACCTGCGTATAACGCACCCATACTTTCAAGCTGCATTTTTTAATTTTAGGTATATTCGCCGTATAACGCGCACCCCTATTTCTTAATGAAAGAACGAGAAACGTACATGGCCAATGGCGTTTTTAAGCCATTTTATTCAGGGTATTATCCCAGAATTTTGAAAAATAACATATTTTTAGAATCAGAATCCTTTTAATTTCATTAAGCATGTGGCGTTTCTTTCAAGTAAATAATAGTCCACCTTTGTAGAAGTCTAATTTTTCTTATGCTACCCTTTTTCTATTTTTGAAACTATCATTTTATACCCGCCGTATAACGCGCGCACCCCTAAATTTCGACGTGTACTTTTGTGTTAAAAGTGCGTTATACGCCGGATTTTACGGTAGCTTGGTAACATGGTCTTATACTGCAGAACAACTCGTGATCATATTTAAACCTATGGACTAACCCTCAAAACGCCATGCAAGTGGAAGTTTTATTATTTTGTAAAGATCCTCTCTCATACCTGGTTTCATGCAAGTTTTACACGATATCGACCATCTACGAAAACTAACCGGATTTATCAAACTCACCAAGTATTTCTTCTTCATCCCCATTACCCAAAGTCACCGAATCCTTGTCAAGTATTCCCCAAACTTTCTATCTCAAATTCCCTTAGTTTCCAGCTTTAGAAATCGATTACTCTTCACTGTGAACCAAATGTGCCGAAGTACAATCACTCCGCTCTCATCGCACTTCTTGAAGAGACCATCCTAGGCTAGTGTCGACTGCAACCAATAATGAATTTAGTCTTTTTATCCGATGTGTTAAAGACCAATAAAAATCGGAATCTATTAACAATGAAATTTCGCAATTTTCAAAAGATTCATTACAACTGAATGTTAGCCTAAACCCTTTCGACTCCATTTCTGCCCACGCATCTGGATTAGATAGGCCAGTTGCCTCTTTGAAATTTCACTTCCAATGCCTCAATCATATTCTCTTCTCCGCTTAATACATTCCTTAGTCTAACCTCGACCTTGCAACAAGTTTGTTTTTTAGGAGTTTTACAACGGAAAGAAAAAATATTTAGCCTTTCTGAACCAAATATTTTCAACCCCAACCTACGAGACACATTTCTTTTAATGAACGATATCTCACTTTCATTATATCAAAAGGACAAAATATCTTACCCGATGAAGAACGACTTATAATTTCGGCCTTCACACATTGCAATAGTAGAACTCCACTCCCTGTTATGAAAAAACAGAATTTGAAAGACGTAATTTTAACGTCAACATTCTCCAAATACAAATGCGTGAATTTTGCTTAGATTTTTCTAACTTAAAACAAATAGTACGCGCATGTCGACCTTTACAATAAGAACAAACCTCTTTCTTTTACTTTTTAACTTAACAACCAGTGTTGCAACAAATGAAACATCTCCCTTCCTGAATTAATTTAGCTCTTTTTTTTCTGAACGCATAAATTCTCACACAAATCACAAATCGAAAATGTAGCCGTCAGCAATTCGTTTGTGAAGAAAACGATTTTTATGAGAAGGGTGGAAACGCGGAATGTGGTCTTGAACCTTCTGGATTTGACTGTGGATAGTTATGAGACGTTCTTTCGAAATACGGTAGTATTGAAATAGGAATTTACACTTTTCACCAGAGTCAGGCGGTTTTATTAAGAATTCTGTACGTTGGCGACATTCAACTTCGCGGTGCAAATATGCAGTTAAATCAGTAATTTGAGATTTCTCTCATTTTTCATTGTGTTTTATTATATTCTAATGCTAAATCAGGGCCAGCTTTCATAATTAATGGAAACAAAAGACAGCTTAGGAATCGGGAGAGATTTCAAGGGATGTCCCCTTTATGTTAATTTCTAACTGATCATCATATAAATTTCTTAACGCAATAACATCAAAACGATGCTCTAGAACAGTCAGACTTTCTTAACAAGCGATTCATATGAAAGTCAACAATAAGTTCTTTACGTCCGAACTGATTCTAAAATTTTAATTGCTTTGGCATAATTTTTTTCGATGTTGGAGTTAAGCCTTCGTATAGCTAATTCTGCATCAGATGTGACAAACTGATTTCAAATAGGAAAATTTGCCCACATCATTTAAACTCGAATTTTCTCCCTGCACTGCGATTTAAATCTAGCCCAAAAAACTGGGAAAACTACTGATATCCCAAAACGAAAGATTCTAATGTGAGTTTAGGTAAACGCGGTTGATTTGTTAAGACAGAACTAAATTCTGTACTATTTAAAGAAGTGTTATGTTTGTGGTTGATTTTCCACCGCGAATTGTGAATAGCAATGTTCGAAACTGATCCTACATAACGTTCAGCACTTGATTTTTCCATATTATAAATTTATCTCGATATTCTTCATGAGTTACGATTTCGTCTTCTAGACTCTCAATATCTATTAAACCTCACAATTTCCTTATCGAGTGTACTCAGCTCCTTCAAATTTAGAAATTAATTGCATATATATCTCATGTACTGTTGTTTTATCGGCTGAATTGTTGTATTTCGGATTCTAATTTATTAATTTGTTTTGTCACGAGGGATCTCGGTAAACAGATCGAGGTTTTTTCGTTCTTTTCTACTATAGCCTAATTTATTGCATCCATTTTAACCCAAAACACTATAATTGCAAACAAATATGCCAAAATGACAACACCACTCCTAGCGCAACTTTCTAACACCTTTAAAACAAAACTCAACTTAACAATATGCATACACAAATAAACAAAACTATACCAGAACAACCTTCCAAATACCGAAAGATAGTTACGAATAAACTAAAATCAAAATGAGAGAAAATAACAAATAACAAAATTCAGCAAGGACAAAACGAGTACTCACCACCACCATGCAGTGAAACGGCGTTCCCGGCTAAGACGCACCATGTGGCGAATTATAAAGTTCTAAAGCAAATTCTCCATAATTATTTCTGAATCGTGAAATGAAAGTGTGTATCCGTACGAATTAGTAAGACAGTCCACAACAAGTAGTTCCATGAGATAATTTAAGTATAGTAATGTTTAATTAGATACGAATTGCCGTGATGCGGCTTACATTCTACGATACAAGCTACAAACAACGATATTTACAATTTTAATACAAAAGGGAGGGGCCAGCAGCCCCCCGCGTGGCCAATATTTCGGTAAAGCCCCATTTCTAACAGAAAAACAGGGAAAGGGGAGTCTATGAGACAAAAAAAAGTTTGGGAACTTTATCTAGAGGTAATCCCCCTCAGGTTATTCTTTTTTTAATTTATCTGATTTTTTTTCCAATGATAATTTTCGGGAAAAAATTGATTTTTTATTTTAATTTCCTGGTAATTTTTTCTTTAATATTTTATTCCATACAAATGTTATAAATTTTATATAAAAAAATTTAAATCAATTAAATTAGAGGACTGAGATATTCTTCAAATTCATCGATATAAATGGCGAAATGATCCGGTTTTTTTTTTTTCCCATTCTGAAATTTATTAATGTTACCTTTTTATTTTTTAAAAAGTAAGATATAATTTTTTTTTTCAATTTTATATTTTTACCCCAGAAAACATATTACAACTTATGTATTGTCAAAAAAAACCATTAAAATTTTAAACATCCAAAAGATTTTAAACACTAAAAAATATTAATTTTGTAAGGTTTTTTTGGCAATCCTTTTTTTAAAAAAATTAAAAACCATTGATTTAAAAAAGTCTGGAATAAATTTTTTTTTTGAATTAAAAAATGTGAAAAAACAAAATCTATTCGCTGGCATTACAAAGAAAAATTTACTATAAAAAGAGTGTGGGTTTTTTGTTAGATCAACTTTTAAAATAGGATATGCACAATAGTTACTCGAGTTTAAATTCCTGGGTGTTGAAGCGTATGAGTAAACCATGTGTATGGTTTGCTGGTGCATTTTTCGTGTATACTCTAGTGGAGCAGCCCTTTGGGCCCTTATGCCGCTATTACACTTTCCTCTGTGTGATAGAATAGGATTTTTTTTTCTCATTGTTTAAATACGGTACGTTGAATGTTTCAAACTTTGCGTTGGGGTGGCCAACCAGTAGCAAAAGTGGAGTTGTAATAGGTGGCCTTGGGAAGGGCCCTAACTGAAAAATTTTAAAAATTCAAAAAATAAAAATGAACAACAAATTATTTTTAAATTTTATATAAATGCTGTTGTCACGCACAAAAAAAAAGTCAAAAATTTATTTTAAATACATTTAAATAAAACTACAACACATAATTATTATGTTTAGAATTTTCCCCTTCATTGTTGTGTGCCCCGTTTACCACCTTTTGGGAATTTTTGGGGTGTTTTTTAAAATATCTGGAAAAATTTTATTAACTGCCCAGTGGTGTTTGCTCCCTAAAGAATGAAGTTTGGCTATGAGATTTGGGTTTTTCCTTACCGATATTGGGGGACATGGGGCCCAAAGCCTGACTGACCCCAAAAGTACGTTTTGGCTTGAACCCCAAACCCCCCTTTTTTGGGGGGACTCAAAATATTCCCCGGGTTACGCCACTGAGTCCCCCAAATAATATTTTTAATTTGAATAACACGTAAAACTAAAACATTTACAAGAATCAGAGTAAAATGTTTTTTTGAAAATAAAGATTTTTGGGTTGTTAGTTTTTTGGTTTTCCCTTTTCCCAAAATCACATGTCAAAATTATTTAAAAAGGAAAGTTTATACCTCAAAAAAATTTCTTCAGAAAAAATGGCTCGTTTATCCGAAAAATTTTCCCGCCATCCCTGTTATACATGATATAATGCATTTCGGGGGTTGAAATTTTTTTGTTTCTCTTTTTGATTATACATTGTTTTGGGTTTCCCCCTTTGTTAAAATTTTCCCCTTTTGAAGATGCAGCGGCATTTAGATTTAAAAACCGTTGATATATAATAAAGTTGAATGTGTGATTTTTCCCTTGGGGCGGTCTTTTTAAACTTTAAATTATGCCCCAATTTTAAATCACGTGATAATTTGATATGGGGGGTAGTAGCGCCAAGTTGTTTTTTTATTTTCCCCAAAGATGGGCGAAAAATTTTACAATATGGTTCCCTTTAAATTATTTTCATCGTTGTCGATTTGGTTCCCATGGGGAACGAAATTAGAAATAATTTTTTATTCTTTTTTCCCCAAATTTTTTTCCCTTTTAATTTCAGACGATATTTTTAAAAACCTTAACCATTTTGGGGGTTTAAATTTTTTTCTTTTTTGGTCTTCTGTGTTTAATTGGGGGGCTCCCGAATATGGATATTTCCAAAATAAAAGGAAAATTTCTAGAATATTTTTTTTTAAAAAAGAATAATTTTTTTGGCTTTTAATTACCCTAAAAGGGGGGTCACCCAAAAAACCCGGGGTAAAAAAAATCGTTTTTTTCCAATTTTAAATGAAAAAAAAAAATCCCACTTTTTTTTTTCTAATGAAATTTTAAATTTTGGTTCTAACTGAATTAGAAGTATTTTTAATTTTTTTTTTAAAAAAAGGGTTTTTTCCGAAAACCCCAAAACAGAGGATCCCCCCGCCCCTCAAACCCAAAAAAAAAGACACATGCTACTTTTCAGCCTTTTAAAAATATTTTTAAATTGTTTTTAAAAAAATTTTTTTTGATAAGCAACTTTTTGGGGGAAAAAGAAGGGAAGTGAATAGTTGTAGATGCTTGTTTACTTTTTAACAGCCGCATGTTATTTTCTTACCCCATTAAAAAACAACGAATTTTCTGCTATCGGGGGAATAGTGTTTTCCATCAAAAACAATAATGATAAAAAGTTTAAAAAAAAGTTTTTTCAACTCGGTTAAAAAATAAAAAGGGGTTTAAAACGGAAAAATTTGGAAAAAAATGTACAAAAACCCCAAAATTTCGATGGGTTCGTTTTTTGCATAACCCGCCCCCAAAGGGGTTTTCCAAAAAATTCAGCTTTTAAAACAAAATTAGGTAAGTTTAATAAAGAGTATGTTTTTTTTTATTCATTTGAATGTTTCTGTGAAATGACGACACTGTTTCTTTTTTTTTCTTGTGCTTTTTAAAAAAATTTAAAAACATAAATAAAATGTAAAAAACCCAAAGGGATTCACATAAATTTTGGCTACAAAATTGTTAATATGTTGTGACTTTTGTGGTCTTATTCAAACATTTTTAATATCAGGTTTACTAAAACAGTAGTTAATCAAAAAAGATACAAAATTATATGAAGTGAAAAAATAGACTTTCATATCAATGAGGTATAAAAAAGAAGGGGTTTCAAAATATTTTCGGGGTTATGAATTTGTCACCTACACTGGGGGATTTTACGATTCCCCCGAATACATTAAATAACGCGACGAAAAAGTAACTAAAGTGTCTATGACATTAACTGCTGCCGAAACGATATCATTTAAAATTGGATGCTAAAATGTATCTGTGGCTATCGATGGTGCCTTTTGGGAAAAAAAAGGGGGCCCTACTCATATAAATGGTTTTTGTTACGGATTTAGTTTGGACACTGGAAGGTTGTTGATACTGAAATATTGTCGTGGAAATGCTCATATAATTTTAACAACAATGTATATAGCGATGAGTGTTCGGCAAGTTTTAAAGGAAAAGTAGGGGGGCGGGAGTTAAAAATGACTTCTTTTTTTTTTTGTATTTTTATCGCTCACCGAAAATTGGTTTCCAATTTTACACAATATTTTACCCCCCAAAAAATCCAAAAAGGGGTTTTGAAAAACCCCCAAATTTAAAAAAAATGTCAATTTGAAAAATTTTGGGAATTTTTGGTCATGTTGTGTGGAAAATGATGGGGGAAAGACTTAGGGCGTTAAAATCAAAAAAAAGACAAACAGCATGAGGACATAAAAAAATTCTGGATTTAAAAAATGGCTTATAGATAACATAAATAGAAAAAAATTTTAAAAAATTTATGTTTTTGGGTATTCAAAACAACTGGGAAAATTGTCAAAATAAGGCAAGCTATTTGGGCTGTATTTTTTTAAAAATCTGCACAAATTTGGAAACTCCCAAAACGGTTTAAAGCCCCGTGGGAGATGACTTGTGGTGTATATATAAATGTCCAAAAAGAAAAAAAGGACACATATAAGCATAAAAAACAAACCCATTGAAATTTTTGGAAATTTCATAAAAAAAATATTTAGGGGAAACTCTAGTCTTGAAATTTTATCTAAATGCTACTTAATAAAAAAAATATTTAATAAAAAGGGATTTGGTTTATAATTCCAAAAAATGTATTTGTGCAGTTGGGGAAATTTAAAAACTACAGGGATAGGGGAAACTATATATTTAATATAATGAAACTTTATTACCAAATTAAAATTTTAGATGTATTAAAATTTAAAACCCTTTTTTTTTTAAAAAGTCGAGCGTTGCAAGAAGTAGATTATGGTTTAGAAAAGCAGAAATAGGCGGGTTTTTCAATGAACCCCCAAAAAATCTTGGGAAATTAAAAAAAAAATTAAAATGTAGACAAAAAAGATGATCTTGGGATGGCACCAGCAATTCAAGAGGGGTTTTGGTTTCATTTTGTTAATGGTAAATTTTTTCTTTTAAAAATTTTAAAAGTGTAAATTTCAACCAAAAACACCTTTTCTTATTTTATACCTTGGAAAATTTCCATGTGTTCAATACAAATGAATATTTTAATGAGAGATTTTGTCAAAAAAAATTTTTCAAAAAAAATTTTTTGGAAAAAATTTCCCAAAATTTTTTATCGTTTTAAAAAATTTTTACGTGTTACTCCACATATGAATTTTTTTAAAAAAAAAAATCAAAAATTTTTAAAAAAGCTCCCATTAAAAAATAAAACAAACCTGAACACAAAAAAAAAAATACCCAAACCTTCCAAATTTTTTAAAAAAAGTTCCCAAACTTGGGGCATTTTAACATTAGGAGATAAAGGGGAAAAAGCTTGGGTGGGAAATGACCCCCCTAAATAATTTATTTTCGTTTTTAAAAAAGTTTTTTTACGTTCTTTTTTTCGATGAAATTGTTGAAGGAACTTACAGTGCAAGTTTCCAAATTACGCTTTCAATTTCTTTTTAATTGACATTCTAAATTAATTTTAAAATACAAAAATTTTTTTCATAATGAAAAAAATTTCTTTTTACTATGTGTAATAACATATAATATTCTTACTTTTTAAAATTTTTTTCTTTTAGAAATTTTTTTATAAATATTTCCACATACTTTGTTATTTTTTTAATTTTAAAATTTTTATTTATTTCTTTTTAAATTTTTTTTTTTCACTATAAATAATTTTTTTAAATTTTAATTATTATTTTTATTCTTTTTTTAACTATTTTTTTTTGTTTATTTATAGATTCTTATGTTATTTTTTTTAGTTCTGTATTACGAGTTCTCTTATGCATTATTTTTTTTTTTACAATTCGACACAATTATTTTTTTTTAATAATTATATTTAATTATATTATGATTTTGTTTCAAAAACCTTATATAATCTACTATATGAATATTACATAAAATTACGATACAGTATTTGAGCTTATTATATCGTTTTATAATATTATTGTATATTTACTTTTATTACATTTTTCTTATTTATTGATTGATCTAGGTTATTCTCAATCTCTTCCTAATCCCTTTATTGAAATACATTTAAATGTATTTCAAAACATTTTTTTAAAAATTTTTAAATCTTAAACTACCCTAGGCCCCCATTTTGGGATTTCAGTCCAGCAGGGCTGCTTGGCGTGATAAAATCACGCCAAGCGCACTTAACACTAATACCCCTTATCAAATTAGTTCCTTAAATCAAAATTTTCATTTGCAACCCTCTCGCACAATAACAATAATTTGTTGGAAAGCGGGATCCTGCATATTTTTATCCGCTCTCAAAGAATCTGGTTCTTTTCTTCATAATTTATCAAATTATTGATAATGTCATTGTCATTGTGAAAATTTCGTCTTCAATAACGCGGGCTCTGAACGTTGAAAGAAAGCAACTGAATGCGCATTTTTTCGAGAACTGTTTATAAAAATGAACAGACCGTCTTGAAGTGTCTACATTTCAGTGGCGTAACGTACATCCCCGCATCACGGGGGGAGGGGCAGGACTCTAGGGGCCCAAGGCGTGACTTAAGCTAAATACGTATTTACCCAATTTATAAAATATTAAAGGAAGACCTGACAGCATAAAAAAATCGTACAAAAATAAAACCGCACAAAAAAGACATCACAAAGAAGAGGATTACAATACAAACATACTTGTCTTATCCGGAATTCTAACCCAGATATTACGGCACTGCAGTCAGCGTCAGTAACAACTATACCGGATCGGCGACTAATATTTTGATTAAATCACCATAAACAGTTTCACGCAAACCCAAAATACTTGTCAGAAAATTTAATTTTACCATTTGCATTTTAAGAGTAACATCAAATTAAATTTTAAAAAATTACCTAATGCATAGAAAAAAAACATATTTATTGTTAAATCCCGTCAATTAATTTCTCCAAATTAAGATGAGCCATGTGCTGAAAAATATGTGTTCCAACATAAAAGGAACGATTTCTTATTGAATGCATATCACTGCATTTAAAAGACGTCTTTTGATATGAGCCAAGTGCTCGAAAAAGTTTAATTTAGGAACACTGGAAAATAGCCAGAAATTTTAATCGGTAAGCTCCCTCGTTTGTGGTGGGATTTGAAATCACGCCAAATACATATTTCGGGCCTGTCTTATGTTATTATCATAACTTTTAGAAATTTTCACTATTTAGTAGATAAATCTATAGTGTACAGAAGTCAAATATAATTATAATCGTCGCTTAATAAAGAGACAAATAATTTTAGTTTAAAATTACAGAAAAAATACGTAATAATGTATAAGCAAAATCGTAAGCATTGAGCGATAATATTATCAGAATGTTGCCAAAACTGCAAAACAAAATTTGAGTTGTTTGAAGAATAATCTTTAAAAAAAAGGATTTATTCGAAAAATAATCCTAATTAAGTATAAAAAAACAGAAAAATTGGATAAATATTCCAACCGATAAACATAACTACAGTAAAAATATGTAATAATCTTGAAAAACTGAGTGTAAAGCATACATTTTCGCAATTTAGAATGCAATACTTTGAGAAGAAATTTTGTATTGACACACATAATACACACACTTCATTACATATTACTTTTAAAAGCGTTCGAAATGGATGCCACTAAGTTCAACACTGGTTCTCACTGGCACAAGTGCACCTTAAATTGCGAGCCATAAATTATTAGTATCGAGAATAACAGACATAGCATTACACAATTGGCCCCTCATAAGGTGAAACAAAGAGGGAAGCTTACAGCTTAACTTACAGCTTTCAAATTTTGTGAGATTATAGAAAATTCATAAAGAGTAATTTAGCTAAAAATTTTTTATTTAAATATTCGACCATTTTTGCCAATAGAATCAGACGTGTGTCCCCTAAAATAACAATTAGTTCAGAACATTATAGTGTGGAGAATTAAAAAACCCCAAAGGTGGTATCACAGTGATGATATCCGGTGATTCCGTTCTGCATTTCGAACTTCCTGACATAAACATGCTGCACGGATGTGCGCAGATGACCAAGAAGGAAACTAGATTTTGGGGGTTAGGGTTAGGGGTACTCAGCCCTTTGTGCAGGGCCGCATACATGCGTCGGCTATTTCACGCGGGGCCCCACATCAGGATAAATAGGGAGGGGGAATGCTTTAGACCCAGATAACACTGTAACTTTAAAATGTGGAAAATTGATCAAAAATTTTAAATCCTGTTCTTTTTTTTAATTATCTTTTTTTATTTTTTTATTTTTGTCAATAACACTAGAGTAGAAGCATTTAAGAAACACTCCTTCACAATTTCTGCATCAGTAATCGGTTTCATATCAGTATCGGTACCAATAATATAACAAACTTCATAGAATGTCTTTGTTACCACTGTGATATTGCCATTGACAAAACACTTCGTTGCTGTAGCAAAAATTATTCAAGAAAGGCTATTTTCCATCTCTTGAAGGAGATCTTCGAGGAAAAGTGTCAATGAATGATTCCCGTTTATTGGTATTTTTAAATACAGCACTTTCATGATAAATCAAACAATTATTGATCCATGTTTGTTTTACACAAAATAGTCAACCTCCCAATCGTCTTGACCCGATTTATTATTTTTCTACTATTTTTCGCAAGTAAGGTATGAGAAATAGTTAAAAATTAGTTCCACCCATAAAATTATCTCTACTACACTGTTGTCTGTTATCAGTAACCGTAACTGTTCCATATAGTAAAGAATATCAATTTCTCCAGTACGACACCAACAGCAAAAAGAAAAATTGATATATTTGATTTCTTCCCAAAGAATCTTAAGATGAGCGGCATTTGTTAAATTCTATTACAGTCTGTAGGTCAGTCGAGTAAAGAATAATATTTTGCCTCTTTATGCACCGATCACTTCACTGGTAACTGAGTTTGAAATGATTGTGATCAATTCATTTTAAATAATGGGTTCGAAAATGGGTGCAATTTTTTATTATCAATGCGATTGATGGGTTCCCGTAACGTAGGATCATATTTAGATATAATTTAAATAAGTCATGAAAAAGTTTCCAAATTCTTAGTGCCTTCGTCTGTTTTGAGAGAGATTCTCTTTGACCTCTAAACTTCTGATTATGATAGGCTAAGAAATTTAAGATATGAATTAACCTCTCAAACAAATTATACAAATGCTTTTAAGATTTTAAGAATTTGCCTTCCGTTTATCGGTCTAATGTTTTTCCATGCTTTATTCTTCTCTCTATTGTTATCCATTGGAACATATAGGCCATATGTTCTTTAGTATTCTCCCTGCCTGTGTAAAATCTGTCTGTCTTAAGTGTTTCCAATCACAGCACCCTTCCTGTATAGTCCATGTGAGAAGTAGTCTGTGTCGATATAAGCCCCTCTGTTAAAGATTTGGTCCTTAACATTGTTAACAACAATTGCTAATGCTAATCGAATTGTGAATTGCAAAATTATCAATCATTGTCAACATTTCATCATACATTTTATGTGAAATCCATGTTTATATTTGAATTTTCCTTGCATATTCTACTGAAAATATTTTCAGCCCCCACACATGTATGGTTCTATTTCTCCCCTAACTTTGTTGGAGATGAACGAAAGCACATTCAATATACCGGGTGTTTTTAAAAGAATGTCGGAGTTTTAACGCTTTTTTAGTATTCATTACATTTTACATATCAGTATGATTCATACATCAAATGAAAGAGCAACTGAAACAGTTTTATTTACGTCATGTGTGCGTGTGCACGAAAAAGTATGCTAATTTTCCCCTTTCTCGCCGATCTACGCGCAAGTAGAAAAATGGCGACTAGTAAACAAAAAACGTTTTGTGTTCTCCAGTTTGCTCGTTGCCAGATATCTGCTATTACTGTGCAACGAGCGTTCCGTATTAATTTGGTTGTCAACTTCAAAATGATAATAACATTCTTAGGTGGTTTTATCAGTTTGAAAGAGTTTGACAGCTGTCTTTGTAAGGAGAAAAGTACGGGACGACCAAGGCTGTAACTGGTATCCAAATGTAACTGATTCTGCCTATCTTGATGTTCTGCAACTATGGCTATTTCTTCAATTGGAAGAAAGTGAAACATATAACTTCATCTGACAGCAAGATGATGCACCGCCTCACTGGAATCTCTCAGTACGTGATTGGTCAAATATCACTGTATCCAACCAATGGATTGGCCGCAAAGAGCCTCCCAATAAAGCTTGTATAGCATGGTTACGTGTCGCTGTTTCTGGAGTCAGAGGAGGCGGTATCGAATGATTTACTAGAAAAGGGGGGCGCCAGTTCAAAAAAGGTTGGAAACCTATGTTACATTGGGATATGTTCTGGCGTCCACACAACAACTTCTGAAGTCTTGGTAAAGATTTGATATGTTTTTGTAGTTTCTATATATATATACAACGATTTTTCTCCATTCTTTTGGGATTATTGCTTTTAGTTCCCATTTTGCTTTCATATGTGACGTCTCCTTAGTCTAACTCCAAATTCTCCCCAAATATGCTTTACTGAGCTTAAATCAGGAGACTGAGAAGGTGTTTTCTAAATTTCAGGACAATTATAGAGACAATAGAGGCGTACGTTGAGAGTTGTACTATGAGTGTCTCATTAAAAATGATTTCGTCTCCAATACTCACAATTTGGGTGGAAAATTTCAAGTTGTACTCAAAAATATTTAAATAAAGATCGTGATTTACAATTACATCAAAATATACCAAAATATCTAATCTTGAAACTCATATACACCCTTTCCAGTGGCGCACAAAGGAGGGGGGGTCCTGGGGTCCGGATTCCCCAAAGCCTTTAATTTTTCCGATTGGTTATAATTCTAAGTATATAATACGTAAAATTTAATTAAATATTTGTTATTAATGATTAATTTTATTAATTAATGCTAATTATTTATTCAATAATTTTTTTACTGTGTTTTGTTCCTTAAAATTGACAAAATCAAAACTAGCATGATACAAGAATGGTGAACTTTCAACCTCGGACCCCTCCCCCTTGAAAAATTCCTGTGTGCGCTACTGTGTGTGTGACCCTTTCCCCTATACACACAAGAACAGCTTCAACACCACTGTTCCAACTAAACTCTTGCGATTAAGTTCCTCGTTTTTTTCTTCTTCGTACTATTATACTCCTGTCTGAACCAAAAAGGTTGAATTTGCTGTCATCCCAATCAATATATAATATATGGTATTTATTAATTTTTATTAGTCGAAAATATTATTTTTTTAGAATGTTTCAAGTGTATGAACACTTTTGTGAGAGCCACTGTATATGTTTTTAATTTTAAGGAACTTTAAAAATAAAAAAAATAGATTTTACTATTTAGTTTTAAATGTGGTTTGTAGAGAAAAAAATGTTGGTTTTATCCCTTTAAGTCAAATTTTGGAAATTCACAGTTACAGAGTTCTTCTTACTAATTTCTGAAGTATCTGATCAATTCTATCAGCCACCATATGAGCATAATTCAGAGCTTCTCAAAATTTCAATATTTTTGACCCAATATTCAATTATAATTTTCATCGGGCCCCATTCCATACCATAACGACGCACAGTGGGCGTTTTCCCAATCTGGAGCACGGAAAATATTTTATGGCTTTAAAGTTTTCATAATGATCTAAAATCATAATAATTAATGTAGTTTGAGTATTCTTTTCTGTTTTTTACTAACAAATAAGGTTAATAGGGTCTTAACTAATTTATGTCAAGTTCGAATTTGATCAAGAATAAACGATTGCTAAGTGGAAATAGTTTTTGAACAAGGATCTAAGGATATTAACAGAAGCAGTAATTTACACGTGGGAGAAAATATACAAGATATAGTGTAGCAAGTTAAAAAAAATTAATTAAACAAATACAATCAAACATAACATTGTACATATTGGGACGTCTTCGATTGGGGTGAACCTCACCTTTCTATTCATGCGAAGTTTTATGGCTCCAAAACAGACGTTAGGTGACAAGAGCACATGGCCATGGGGTCATTGTTTATTGTCTGACCTCGGACAAACGCAGACATCGAGTCTGGAAGTTACAATATCCAAAGAGAGCTGGTGACAATAAGTTGACGTATAGGCGTAGCCTGTATGAAAGAATCCTGTAACCTCGGCCGGTGCCGAGAGAATGGGGTTATAAAACCCAGGTGGTGTGTTCAGAAGTTAGATGAGAATTATGGCGCCCTTAGATTCCAGACAGACCAGGAATGTGTTTGTGTTTGCCGCACAAATAGGAGACGAATGTGGCCCGGGGACGAGGGCAGACCTTTTTTGGCCTGCCAATGAGAAAGACGAGGGGCGTGTTGTGCACCCACCCCTGGGCTTTAAAAGGGGTTGATTTTGAGACAGAGAGAGAGAGCCCTGGATGGAAACAGAGAGATACAGCCCTGTAGTGAGACAGATAGAGAGCCCTGGAGTGAGACGGAGATAGAGCCCTGGATGGAGACCGAGAGAGAGCCCTGGATGGAAAACTTGATGTAGAGCCCTGGATGGAGAAATCTGGAGAGGAGCCCTGAAAAGAAAAGGAATTAGCGAGTGCTTTTCGGAAAAAAGGTTTGAACTCCCGTGAAATAGACTGTCCGCCCAGCTTGGCATATTTATTGGACTTTTTATAGTAACCTATGAAGAGCAAATAAATACTGCTTTAATTTTAAACTGAGGCTGTGACAAATTTTCTTGTTTGCTAACTACTCACGACGTTACAATATACAATAAAGGATAATAGGTATTGTTTAAAAGGACTCGGCACCCTTTGAGCATTTTTTTATTTATGTATTTAAAAATTACATTTTAGCATTCCATATAATGTTTATTTAAGAAAGTGATATGATATAAAATTTTGCACATATTATTCACACAATTTTACAAGTTTAGTTTCTTTAAAAAATTTGAAAATTTTTAAAATTCTGCTCTTTTAGTATTAATTAATTTTTTGACATGAAATTTTTGTAATATTTGTTAGGATGTTCTTTAAACACATTTAGGGATCGATTTTACAATACCTTAGTTAGTTTTGGAGAAAAAAAATAATAAAATGTTGATATATATATATATTGTGTGTGCGTGTGTGTGTTAAAATTCAACTAATAGCCAAATATTTCCCACATTTCAATTTTTTAAAAAAGAAGTATTCAATTTACAGCGAAATGGATCCCTAATTTTGTTACATGCATTACATACGAGACACAGGGGAGGAAAATGGAAGTGATTGGTAAATAATTGTGGAAGAAGTAGTATTTTGAATGCGAAAAGCACAAACCGAGAAAAACCATTTTAAAGTTATTAATTCTAAAAAATAATTATTATAAGCTTAAATGAACAATTTTTCTTCAAAATAATAAAATATAATGCAAATCTTACTCCCCCAACAACCAGGGCATATTCGACTTGGAGAAGAACTTTTAATTTCTGTGGCACCTCCTCCATTTTTCGCCCTACAAACGAGCAGAAATTTTAACAATTTTTCTAAATTTTAATTGCTGCTGGTCCTTATATTTATAAAATTCCGTGGTAGTCCTAACTAAACTCAAAACATCATTAGTTTTCCGCTAGTATTTTGCTCTTCCTTCCACACATTGAATAAGGCACGCCGAGTAATACCATCGCGGCCAACGCTGAAAAAAAATCACAACTTTGAGAGTAGCAGGTAGTAGCAGCTAAATTTGGTATTAAATTAAAGGTCTATATCTACTCTATGTGATTTAAGTGTTACTGTGATCAATCCGTGTCAATCCCAAAAGTTCTAGTCCATTAAACACAAAAAACTGACATATGTTAGCAGGAGTTACATGCTGTGCTAAATGTTTTGTTTTTACAATTTTTAATCGAACTTGAACCTAATTTGAAAGTCAAATCAAGAAATTACTTACTCATGGTATCTATTTTCAAGAAAACCCCACTAAAATCTGCAAAATCCTTTTCAGACGAAACGATAGGACTTGCGACTGAAAAGGAGGCTCTCGCAAGTGTTTCTTGTAGCAAGAACAAACCCGATCTAAACCGATAATTGTTGACGATTTCCATTCGCGTACTGACAAAAACTGTTTACCAAATGGGTAGGGAACCTATTAGGACCATAAATTGTGGTTTGTTGTTTTATTTCGCGCAATTTCATTTTTGGACTTTCCGTGAGCCAGATTGGGAAAACTGCCCACTGCGCGACGTATTGAATTCAATAATAATGTACATTGACGCCAAAGCTTCTATACGACTTTAACCTTACATATGCCACCAGCTTATATAAACATCTCTATCAGACAAAGCGTTAATTGCCCCGGACGTATATATACGTCTTTCCGAAGGACGATCTTTTCTGTGCACTGCTGTCCATAAAATTATTCCAAAGGCTTTGAAATGCAATAAAAGGACCTTGACAGAATTTGCGAAGGTTTTATTCATTTAAGAGGATTTGCGTATTTATTCCTTTTCTTCTCCCCTCCATATATCCCATACGCGCACCTACGTAAAAGACGGTGGTATTGGAGAGCGAATAGCGTAACTTTTAATCAAGGGATTAATTATAAGTCATACAAATGACCAAGAGAATTGTTAATGTTTGCATATAATTTTATATTTGACAAGCTTATGGAGTCATTGGTAATTATTAAACTTGTTCTTAATTTAGCATTCTTAAATTAATTATAAAATACACTGTGCAGTACTGATATATTTATAACTGTATTATATCAGCGTAAATGTGTGTTTTACTTTTTATTATGTCAGAATGTATTTTTTGTTTATTTACTCTCAGTAAATGAATAATTTTTTAAATAATCTTTTATTCTCGAATTTTCAATATGTTCGCGCCCCTCGTAGAAATATCATGCCTTTTCACAGTCTTAGAAACGCTGTTATAATTTCAAGCATTTTGTATATAAGATTGTTTTTTTACTTTTGATTTAATCAAGCAGTTTTTAAATAGACATTTATTCTCGATATTGATACTGAGCATGAATAATCCTTGATGTACAAAAACATACAATATTAAATTTACGTAATTAAAATTTCAAATTAGAGTTCACCAGTTCAAAAACTGAACAATAATTGTTTCTGTAAAATTATTTTAAAAAGTCAAAAATGAAGAACCTCTTACTGGAATTAATAACATGTCTGCGCTTTTTAAAATATTTAGGCTACTTTTAAAACTGAGTCCAGATGCTCTAAATTTTACTCCAGACATTTCTCAAAGATAATATTTTGGTGAGATATATATTTATATTATAAAGGAGGAAATTAATACTTAAT
Source organism: Trichonephila inaurata madagascariensis (assembly GCA_019973955.1). NCBI lineage: Eukaryota > Metazoa > Arthropoda > Arachnida > Araneae > Nephilidae > Trichonephila > Trichonephila inaurata. Next base: position 89,847 of record BMAV01010170.1, read on the forward strand.
TGGTGAATTATTATTTAAAAGTGATTTAAAATTTAAAATAGATAAAATTAGAAGACATTAATACTAAGATCTTTTTATCAAACGTGGTTACTGCAACGAATCCTTACACTTTATTTACTAAAAGATTTAATAATAAAGATTTTATTAATAAAAGGAGCTAAAATAATTCAGTAATTTGTTCGCAAACGATATCCGAAGACAAAGTAAAAAAATGTCGATGCAATAAAAACGTCAGCTTCTTAAATGAAATCGTTTCCGAAGGCAAGGTAATACTATGTGGACCCAATAAAAACGACAGCTTCCTAAATGAAAACGGTAATTGTAGACAAGGTAAAGCTATGAGTCAGCATCCTAAGCAAGAATGGTTTCCTAAGATAGGATAAAGCTATGAGTCAGCATCCTAAACAAGAACGGTTTCCTAATATAGGTAAAGCTGAGTGCATCCTAAGCATAGAATGGTTTCTAATTGTCGGTAAGCAATGAGTCAGCATCAAAAGCAAAAATGGTTTCTAAGATCAGGTAAAAGTTATGATCAACATTTTCCTACTAGTAGAAGATGTTTAAAGAAGGTAAAGGTACATGGATACAATAAAACGTAAAACTTCCAAGTGAAGTTTAAAAACGTAAAAATGTTAATACAATAAAACATCAAATCACTGTTTTGCTAGAAAGGCTTTTAGTGATATAATCGGTACGTAATCGTAAATTACTAGTGAGTTTGAAAATGTTTTTTAGTTATTTCTAGACAGTTTTAAAATGATAACTAATTTTTTTGTATATATAGTGGTATATTTTATAATTTCATCAACATATTTTTAAGTAAAAGTGGTTAGTTATTGAAGACATATATGCCTAAATTCTTTTATCTACTTTAAATAGAAACGAAATATTTAAATCTGTACAATCAATGTCATTTAAATCTTCAAGCTTTTAGTTTAGAATATACTGAAATGATAATGTACCAAATTAAGACTCTTTTTTTGTGATATATATTTTTAATATTTCTAATAAGATTAGATTTTTGTGTATCCTAATAATGTAGATGACTTTAGTTACTCCAAAACTACAGATTTTCATTTAGGTAAATTTTTTAAGACATTACTTAAATATATATTTATTTTACACAACATCTATAAAATGATGTTCAAAAATGGTTAATAGTTACGATATTAACTTGATACTGATGATATTTTAAGGTATTAATGAAATTGATGGACTTAATTTAAAAAATAACACAGCAAATTTTTACATTGTAATTTTTTCATACATAATAATTATTTTTAAAATATTGATATTATTTAGAGAAATGTTTCGTTATTGCATGCGCAGGCATCTTTTAGAGGTATATTACGAAGAATGTAGAATATTTCAATAGTATATGTATAAGATGCTATTTAATATTGGTACATTCGCTTAAATTGTTTCTAATTTTCGCCAAGATGGGGATAAATTACAATATGGTTTATATTGATTTTAATCGTTTTAAATATGTTTGTATAGTGCTTACATGTATTTATGATATCCTTCTTATTTGTTTATTTTTATTGTGGTAACCTATTACTTTTAAGACAATAGATTTTTTAAAAAAAGATTTAACTATTTTTATATTGAAGCCATTTTTGCAGTATTCATTTATTTAATTTGTTGATAATGATATCTTAGAAATTACTGACAATTACCAGTATTATTTTTTAAAAAATGTATGAGAATTCCATGTCAAATTATTATGGATTAATAAGTTTACCAGATTTGTGCTCTTTTGCGTGAAATCTTTTTATAAAGAGATTAATTTTTCCGACCTTAGTTAAGATATTAATGATTTCTCCCAATGGGAAATTGGATAAATCTGGTAAAAGACGTCACAACTATTTCTCAAAGTCGAAGTGGGTAATCGAATTTTTAGGATGATCTTAAGTTGTATTTCAACTGAGATACATGAACGATAAATCTTAACACGGAGAACTTTGTTTAATGGTAAAGATTGTGCGAATGATTTCTACACTGTTTGTTTAATAAAACGATTCGTAATTTTTTCGACATCCGTCGGCATAAAGTCATAAAAGTCGATTTTTCGTACATTAATTTTCTTCAGCCTTCAATTTATTTAATGCTTTCGGGTTCTAGGTAATTTCTTTCCCACATTTTGAAATTCCTCACATTCAGTTTCTATCCTGGTATTTATTCTATTAGCAACGTTTTACATGGAAAATGTAAGTAAATTTCTTCTATTCCACTTTTAAATCATTTTAAATGGTTGTATTCTACAGTTCTAAAGTTACTTCATCATTTCACTAATATTTTGATATTCTCATAACCGATTTTGAGGTCAGGCTTCCATTTGAATAAAATCTACATTCCGTTTAAACAGGTTTGGCTTGATTTTTCGGATCCGTATATTTTAGTTTTCCCGTAGGTACATGCAACTTCCGTTTGAGTAAAAATTCAGGATATTTGTGTTTACAAATCATGGATAAATATGAATCTGTTTTGCATATATAATTATAATTTTCTTTTCCATTTTAACACTAGAAGTCCGATTTGATACCCTTAAACGTCCATCGGTGTCACTTCGGCACCACGATATAAAATATGTAAAATAATTGTAATCACTTAACAATTGCAGGGCTACTGTCCAGTAGAGCTTAGTTTTAAGACTTTTTAATACTATTTCATGTAATTATCCTATATTATGGCCCATTATATCACAAGAAAACGGACGTAGACATTATGTTTCCGGAGTTTGTTGAACCACTTTTTGGTCGCAAAACATTTCAAGACTTTCTAGTGTTAACTCCTGGAACCCCAAGCAGTGGCGGCGTGAGATCTGAACTTAATGTGGGCAAGATACATTTCGTGAGGCCCTTCTCTGGTGGCGTTAGAAGAGGGTTTATAAAAGAAAAAAACACAAACTTTTTACTCAAATTTCTGTGGAACATTAAACAATTATGAAAAAAACAATTAAAGAAAGAGAAATTTTCTACTTTAAGTTTTGCTGAAAACCTTAATGATGTGCGTGTGCTTCGTAATTTATCTTACAAGGGGAGGGTACGACTAAGGAAATTCATTTGGGGTCGAGACTTGTGTAATAGTGGTACTCCTTTAGGGTGTTCAACCTTCAATGTAATTCCGCCGAATGGCCAGTCAATTCGAAGAAAAAAAAGACTTCGAAATTCATGCTTAGCTTTTATACAATTAAATTTGAATTTCCTCCAATGATTTCGTAGCCTGGTTGATATATCAGCTGCAATACTACGTGCGAAGTCAGGGTTCCATTCATCGATCAACTTTTTTTTTCATTTCATTATTTTTAAAATTAAATAAACTTATTTATGAAAGGTTTATTAAATTATTATATTTTATGTAATTATTTTGTATTTTATAAAATAAAAAAAAATTAAATAAATTTATTATTTAAATTATTAATTATTAAAATTATTTAAAATTATTATTAATAAAAATATATAAAACAATTATTAATTAATATTATTAATAATTAAAACTATTTAAAATAATTACTGATCAAAGTTGCTTAAAATAATTACTAAACGAAATTATTTAAAATAATTATTAATTAAAATTATTTAAAATAATTATTGATTAAAGTAATTTATAATTAAAATTAATTAATAAATTTTTTATTAATATGAATTATAATTAAAATTATTAATTTATTATTAAAATTATTAATACATTATTAAAATTATTATTTTATTACTAAAATTATCATTTTATTACTAAAATTATTAATTTATTATTAAAATTATTAATACATTATTAAAATTATTAATACATTATTAAAATTATTATTTTATTACTAAAAGTATTAATTTATTATTAAAATTATTGTTAATTTATTATTAAAATTATTATTAAAAGTATTAATTTTTTGTTAAACTTATTAATTTATTATTAGAATTATGAATTTATTGTTAGAAATTATTATTTTATTATTAAAATTATTAATTTATTATTAAATTTAATAATTATTATTAAAGATTATTAATTTTTTAAAAATTATTTAAATTTATTTAAAAAGGACTTATTAAATGTTTTATAAAATAATTAAATCAATAATATATAAAAAAGACATATTTTTACTATATTAATTATAAAATAATTAATTTAATACTAATATACTTTATAAATTATTTTATATTATATATAATATTTTATTCATTGTATATTGTATTTCACATTATAAAACTATTTGTAACTAATTTTTATGTATAAGATCATCTAATATACTTATATATTTTATTATAAATATTATTTATTAATATAAAAATATATTTATAAAATTTAATATAAATATTTATATAATTACAGTATTTTTTTACTTTATAAAATATAAAATAATTACATAAAATATCATTTAATATTTAATAAACCTTTCATAAATAATTTGTTTTAATTTTAAAAATAATTAAATGAAATGAAAAAAAGAAGTTGATCGATGAATCGAACCTTGACCTCGCGCAGAGTATGCACACGATATATCAACCAGGCTATGAAATCGTTGGAGGAAATTCAAATTTAATTGTATAAAAGCTAAGCATGAATTTCGAAGGCTTTTTTCTCCGAATCGAGTGGCCATTCGGTGGAATTACATTGAGGGTTGAACACCCTACTATTACACCAAGTATCGACTCAAATTAATTTCTTTAATCGTGTTGTCCCTTGTTAGATGCTATATCTGCTTCAATAGATAAAACTGCCAAAGCTGAAAGTATTTCCTGACCCATGTATTTCTTACATAATTTTTTATTAACTTTAGTTTTGAAAAGCTCGTCTCAGCAGAAGCGGTACTTACAGTTATTATTTACAAATTTCGAAAGACAATGTAAATATTTCGGAAAATTTGTTTTAAATCGTTATCTACGACATTTTGGAGCAAATGTTTCACGTCTGTAATGATGTTGGGTAAATTCGGGATCATATTTTGTAATTCTTCATATAATTTTAGGGTTCGAAGTCACTGCTCTCACCTACTTGCAGGACTGTGTATAACTCTTAACAGTTTTTCAGTATTTGCTGTTTTGTAAAATTTTTTAACTTGTTTAAGTCATAGAGAAAGCCAAAATGTTCAAAATGTTGATTTAAAGACATAAATTTTGAATCCATATTGCTTATCACAGAATCAATCACGGTATTAAAAATGTCTGTTTCATACCGATTTCGACAGACTCTATAGGTTGATCACCGCCTTCAACATCAAATATTCTTTTCTTTTTTTTTGGTTACCCTTTTATTTTTAAAATCTTTTGACAAATCATAACTGCTTGACTTACGAGTGACAGGCAAGCATTTTCCGAATCCTGTTTGTCGATACTTATCCAGCTGCAAAATGACCGCAAAATGTTCAAAGTAATGCATAAATGGGCTTGTACAGATTGCCATAATTTGCTTATGGTATTGACACGCGTTAATAACTCATATCATGCACGTAATGAAACGATAAATCTCAAACTGAATATTTCATTTAAAAGAAAATCGCAATCACTGAGTGTGTCGGATTGTTTCGTTTGGTTTTAAAGTTTTCTATGCATTTAACAACATCATCAAATTATAATGATGCGGCCTTCACCGCCACTATTCTGCTTTCCCACCTTGTGTCTGATAAAGGCTTAATAGTAAGCTTTAATTTATCTTTGATAATTCTCCAGCGTTTGCTAGAACATGAAAATAGCAAAAAAAATTAATAAATAAATAAAAATACTGATTGAAACCAAAAAATTTTTGTTGCCGCTGACGAATTAGCTGCGACCACCAATAAGAGATTCCTGCTATGATAAACGCAAGGTGTGAAAAAAATATTCTAGACTTAACTCCACTATTTATGCCTACCATATTTGTTCCATTCTCGTATCCTTGTCCACGACAGTGCTGAATATCTAAGCCATTTTTCTAGCTCTCCCTGTATTGCATTGGTCAAATATTTTCCAGTCATTTCAGTGACAGCAAGAAATCCGATCGAGTTTTTTTATGCTTCCATTTGATGTACTACATTATCTTAAGATGACCGGCATTTGTTAAATTCTATTACAGTCTGTAGTACAGTCGAGTAATGAATAATATTTTGCCTCTTTATGCACCGATCACTTCACTGGTAACTGAGTTTGACATGATTGTGATCAATACATTTTGAATATCATGGGTTCGATAATGGTATTTAAGTTGTTTATTATCAATGCGATTGAGAGATGTGTTCCCGTAACGTAGGATCATATTTAGATATCAATTTAAATAAGTCTATGAAGTTTCCAGAATTCTTAGTACCTTCGTCTGTTTTGAGATATTCTCTTTGACCTCTAATCTTCAGATTATGATAGGCTAAGAAATTTAAGATATCAATTAATCTCTCAAACAAATTATACCAATGCTTTTGAGGTTCAAGAATTTGCTTTCCGTTGCTCGGTCTGTTTTTCCGTGCATTATTCCCCTCTCTTATGTCCCCTCTCATTATTCCCCTCTCTAATGACCCCTCTCATATAGGCCATATGTTCTTTAGTATTCTCCTGCCTGTGTAAAATACTGACTCTCTTAAGTGTTTCCAATCACAGCACCCTTCCTGTACCATTTGAGTTTGTGAATTGCCGAATAGTCTGCATGGAAAACAGAAAATTTTATTTTTAGAACTTTAATGAACCAACCAGTGATATCATTGAATTTCACTGTTATTTAGTTTTTGTGAGAAATGAAAATTGGAAAAGTGTCTATGATCATCATCTTTAGGAAAATATTCATCGCTGTTATTTAACTACTGTGTGGGATCGCTTTGAACTTCATCATGACGGGTGAACATCTGTCGTGGGAAACGTACACAATCCCGGGTCAAAACTGGAAAATGCTTATTTTACTACCTCAATGGCACATCTATGTTCTCTTGCGAAGAACTAATATCAATGTCTTCTTTTTGATTGTGACTTATGTTACTCAACGTGAACCCAGAAATCTCAGCGTCAGGTTATGATTGGCAAGCTTTTGATTCTATTTCTGTTTCCGATATACGTTACCCCAATGTAAAATGTACACTTCTCAAGACCCCTCTTAATTTGTTATAAAAAGTCGCCCGAAAAAGCACCTTCAGATGCGTTAACAACCCGAGCTTGATTGAAGGTGAAATTTAAATGACCGTGGCTTAACAGAAATCTGATAGATTACATAGACCAAAGATTACCAAATTCTTTGTCTCATAAATCCTTTGCCATGTTTTTTGGTTTCCGGTAGACCCCTGCATACCTAATACTGAATTTTTGCCAATTTATCAACTTAAATGTCTTTTTGACAGTGGTACTACTACTTACTTTAAAAGAATTAAATTTCTAAATGTAGTGAAGTATAGTGTTTGATACTTAAGAAGCCCATGTTAATGAATTAAATAACAATAAAAATTAATTTATTCAATACACATCAAACAAATGTTTCAAGACATTACTGAACAACAAACAAATGTTTGTAATGAGAGGGATAAATCTAGTTTTCAATCAAATAATTCAATAATTAACATCAATCAAGTCAGGTTTAGCCCTAAATCTCCTTTTGTCAGTAAGTGTCTAGTTCCCACCCCTTCTTTTTTGTTATTGTGAGATTGGCAAATTACCTGAAACTCCCATCTCACAAGTAAAAGCAATTAAAAATTTTCTTATGATATTTCATAATTCGCGACAAATAAAAGGTATGTCTTTTTAAAGCCAAAATTGCTGACATCCATTTCTAAACTATTTTAAGACCGTTAGGGTCTATTCTGATCAGTTCCTACTGTAATAAGACATTTTTTTTTTCAATTTGACTATATGAGTTCTTTGTCTACTGTGATATTACCTTAAAAAACATAATTTCAAAATCTAAGTAAAGGACATTTAAAAGTTGAATGAAGTTTAAAATGTCCCGACAGATTGTCTGTCACAAGTGGAGAAAATTCGTCTCATCCAATATTATATTTCTTCAATTTAATTCTGGAAAGAAATGTTGAAATGGTCACTGTCTTAATAAAATAAATGCTGTCACCTATAACCCCAAATTCACCTCACTAAACTTAGAAAATAAATTATTTAAATTGATAAAATCTGGTTCCCACTAGATTAATTTTTTTTCCAAAGATTAAACTCATGATTTGGTTTAATGACAACCACTATAATAGATTCCTATTTACAACTCACGGATCCCCAAATTATGTTTTTGGTGACGTGGAGCCTTTGCAGATCATCATAGATCCCTAGGGATCTATATAGACCGTTTTGGGAATCACTGAAATAGATGGACAAGAAGAATCGGATACTTTAAGAAAAGATAAAATATATAGCAGGAATACAGCTTTCCAATAATTTGGGAAAGCATTTTCGTAAAAAAGGTACCAATTCCGGAAGAAGTATGAAATTTCAAAAAGAGCTACTAACACGCATATCTGGTTATCGTGACAGTTACAACTGACCAATCGACATTCCTCGCCTGAGTGAATGAGTGAATATTAACGTCGCACTGTTCAGCTACACGAAGACTTTTGGCGACAGACCACGCAATTTCTGACCTTCGTCGTAAAAACTTATCTCTCTTACTTTAAGGTGCCAAAAAATAAATCAATTTAAATTGCATCTTTGAGAGTCAAAAGAGATTTTGAGCTAATTCATCACAAGAAGATGAGCACTTTGGTGGATATTAAAACAGCAGATCATGCAGGTTGTTGTTGACAAAGTTGCAGTAGATCATGATAATGTGTGTAAAGCAGCTGTTATGGTAGAAAAAAATATTTTCACATTTGTTCAGAGCTCAAAACATAAATGAAATTAAAAGTGCAGCTTTGGTTCAAACTTCATCCGAAATAAGAAATATCACGAAAAGTATGCGAAATTATTTCGACGCACAGTCCAATGGCGAAATGAATAACAAAAGACAACGCAAAGAAAAATTTTGAATTATTTAGAAGAAACTCAATAAATCTTTTTCAAAAAAATTAAAAAATTTGTATTGAATTTGATTAACTATTTGCGAATATTTTTATTCCATTAATTTTTGTTAAATATATTAATATATACATATCTATTTAAATAAAATATACTCTAACAAACTTAAGTTTCATTAATTAATGAAGGGGTTTTTTTTGCAATACTTTTTCAATTCCTTAGCAACATCCTTCGCAATTTCTTTTAACATTAAAAAATTTTACACTCCACTTAGTTTTGTGTTAAAGAATATTTTCTCTCTCTCTCTCTCTCTCTATAATATATATATATATATTCAAATTGAAAAGTAAATACTCTCATTTCTATTGTGTGGTCTTAAACACATACACTCTTTTTTTTAAAATTCTTTTAATTTTCGATGTTCAGCTGATTATAATTGACATTCTAATAGCCTTTTAAAGAAATACTGGACAGTATGTCCTGAAGTTTTATCTGAAAAAAACGCGAAGAAAGAAGATATTTTCTTCATATTTGGAGATACGAAACAAAAAACTGCCTTCGAAATACTAAATTAAATTTTTATTACTAGAATGTTAAGAAAGGCATGAACGCCCATACACAACTAGTAGAATGCCACAGGATGAATTTGACAATTAAATCCCACTCATACACAAAGGAATTTTTAAATTTTAGGAGAAAGATTATATTTCTGGTGCTTTCTTTTTCTCTCTCCTCTGATAGTTTTTCATTAATATAAGTACCTTTTAAAAAAATAGTATTTGCATGCTATTCCTTACAACGTTGAAACATGCAAAGCCATTAATATTACTAATTTTAAAAAATTCATTCAAAATATTTCCATTAAATTTTCTATAATGTTCAAAATGCTAATTAAATGAATCTGCTGATTGCAATAATTGTACAATCAGTCATAAAACTAAGAAACGGCATCAAATCCTACTAGAAACATAAGCCTAGGCCTGAGACCCTACACCAATATCACTTATTCAGTGAAAAAGCGACAGTCGGACGTGACAGTTTGTGTTATTTAAGTCATGCACATTTCTTTCTTTCGAGTAATTGTTTATACGAGTAGAGATTGTATGGTACGTACTGTCTACTTTTAAGAATCACAGGTGGGACCTATTTTTGTGTAGAAGCGCATGGCCTACTTTTGAGCCAAGGGCCTCGCGATGACATCCTAGTTTATATGTACTTAATTTTTTTTTTCAAGAATTTTTTTTTCAACCTTATAACTATAAGATTTATTCAAATTCTCGACCCCCAATCTGTTTATACGCTATCATTATTTTTTGCTTCTTTGCATTTTCTTGACAAATGGATCAAACTCTCAAACAATTTACTGCATTCGAAAACATGTCTTCGCAAATTATCATATTGCAAGTGTCCGTTGACACATAACGCAGAAACCAAAGCATCATCCTTCAGAATATGCAACTTCAGTTAAAAACTAAATTTCCAAATTTTTTGCTTTGTTTTACACTATGCTGAAATTGCGAATGATACTGGCGTTAATCCTATTCTGGGGCCATGTAATTTGTATCAATTATCCCCGCTTTACGCCAGATGTCGCTAGAGGACGAGAGAGCTTGCATTTCTTTGGAAGTCTGCTCATCAATAAAAAAGGCCTGGCAAGGCCACGTATGTTGCTTAAATGTGGTAAAAACATGCAATAGCTTCGTAACGTTTGCTGGATTAATAACAGATTAATTAGCAATTCATCTATTGTAAAATAATTAAATGCATATCAACGTTCCCTTTTTGAAGATATTGTTTATGGATTTAACACGTATAGCTTTGTAATTAAAAAAATTTTTACTCTCCAAATATGACTGTCTCTGCTTAGGTCCGTTTTTCTGTGAGCAAATTCAATCAGATGGTAAGAACGTTTAACTGTCTGAAAAATTTAAATCTGTCTAACTTAAATCTTATAAATGCTTTTCATAAATATTAGAAAAATCCTAGATCTAGCTAGATCTTCCTAGATCTAGATCTAGGAATTATTAGAAAGGATGAATGAAAAATTTATATAGTACAAAAAAAACATATTAATTATCAATTTTGATTATTAAAATTATTACTTAGACGATTAGATTTTTAATAGGATAAATATATATGAATGTATTTCAAAAAATAAAAAATAAAAAATATGAGCTTTGAAGCAAGGATCAACGCAAATTGCTGGATTGTTAAGACACACTGGACAAAAACACCGAGTCACGCTACGTTCTTGAAGTGATAACTTCTATTGGCACGTTTTGCTTGAGAGTGAACTTGAAAGAACGTCAAACTCGGGTATGTAACGCTCATTCGGCTTTTTTCGTCCTTAGTCGGACATACGCACCTCTAAAAAGGAAAGGAGGTACGTTTCCCACCACCACTCTGAAATTCACAAAGCCGGATCGGGTCTTCTGAACAAATTACCTATGATTTTAAGTGGGAATATTAAAATAGAATTTACAAAAGACAAACAAAACCTTTAATTGATTATTTTTTAAAATCAAAATTCAATTTAATCATGTGAAATGATCCAAATGAAGCGAGGACAACGCTTGATGGAGTTTTTTACAGATATTTAAATAAAATTTTCAATCTGCAGGATTTATAACTTATTTCAGCTACCATAAACGTATTGTTTCTTTCTTAGAAAACAATTAATTCCCAAATATGATTGTATATATATTTCGTACAAAAATATTACTTTATGAGTACAGACCTATATAAATAAATAATTTTATAGGACAATACTAATATCCCCTTATTCTCACCTAACTAATCCCTGAAATAACATTATAAAACGAAGTTATCACTTCTATCGTGTGATCATAAGCACGCAGACTTTTTTTGCTTTGTACACATTTAACTTAGCTTTGTGGGTATTTTTTTTTTCTTTTTCTTTTATTTTCTGTGAAAAGAAGGAATGAGTGCTCATTAACGTCACAATGTGAAGCAAAACGAGGACTATTGATAACGTTGCTCGTAATTTTGAACCAGGTCGACTCGTGAGCAAGCACCTCATCCTTTATATATCGAAAGTATTCAATGTTTATTCCTAATTCATCGAAACTGAAAGTTTTACTGAAGAGGAAGTAACTGTTCGAAACCTAACGTAAGTTTTTCTTTTTTTAAATGAATTCATACCTATAGATGACATATTTAACACCACTTCTTTAAAAAAGAAATTATAATTTAAATTAAATTTCTGATGATTAATATTTCTTTTAAAAAAATGGAAATGATTAGTTACAAAAATTTCGTAAAGGAGTCATGTCACCAATATATGTCGTGTTCTAACGCCGAGTAGTTTGTTAATAAATGTCTCACGTGTGATGAAAATATTCCGCAGTACTGGCATTATTCCCTGTAGTTAATAACAGAAGGCTGCGGATCTTCATCACATGTTTATCTCTTGCTGTCAAGGGAAGGTTTTAACCAACCATCCTCTATAAAATTAAGCATAGTTTTTTTTTTTTATATGCCTTTTCCTTGTTTCAAATAAAAATTACAGCTGTTTTGTTCGTTTAATGCATTTTTCCATGCAACAATTATACAACTGCTGGTTCACATAATTTTATGTGGTGAGTAAATGAATTACAATTTATAAAAAGCATATCTTCACGAAAAAACTGATAATATTTGTAATAATTAAGAACAATTATATGTCAAAATCAAGGGTGTGGTATAGTAGTTAGGAGAAGGTGGTGCCAGCTCACAGGTGTCGTATAACAGTACGGAGATGGGATGTATGACAGTAATAATTTAGAAAAGAAAATAACAGTTCAAGGAAGAAAGTGCGCATGTTATTTTTTATAATAAAAAACATGCTCCTAAAATTTTTCAGTAAAAAAATTAAGTGAGCTTTATCGACCTGAACACGATTGTCTAACGGAGTACAGTAAAACGGATTGAACGTAACGCATAGGAACCCAAAGCTCAATTTAGAGATTCACTGTTTAAACAAACACTCCTAAAGAAGTTATAAGTTAAAAAAAATACCGCGTATAATTAGTATTAATTCATAAATTTCGAGCAATCACGGTATATGCTTCTATTACCTTTTAATTCTGTTATCATCCGTCACTCAGCATCAAACTACAACACCCGCAACATGGCCCTTTTGAATTATCGTATTCAAATATCTGTGGTACACATCCCAGAAGCAAAACTTCATTAATCTAGAATCTGCATTTTTAGTTAAATACTAAATTCATATTTTCTATATTTTTTTTCACTAGAGTGGAAATTGTGAATAAGTTTGGTGTTGATGCTGTTTTTGTGGCAATAAAATTTTGTGCACTGTTCCATACTTTCTGCTAAATGTCGCCAGAGAAGGACAAAGCTTTTATTGATTTGGAAGCCTTCTTTCATATTCAGCACGGGTGGACAAACAGCGCCGCGTACAGGGCTGTAAATTCATTGAAAATGTGCAATGACACTGTAGTGTTATCTATCAAATCCTAGTTGTAAATTTTTTTTTAAACTTACAAAGTTTCTTAGGCAGCAAAATTTTGATAAACGTTTGGGTTCTAAACTCCAACCGAGACAAGAAATCCTGATCTTCAAATATCCTTTTTTGAAAAAGACGCTAGAGATTATTTCCCAAGTACTCGTACTGATGGAGGCTCCTCCATATACTGTAAAAATTATCTCCAAAACAGAGTTATATTTTGGAGACAGGGAATATCTTTAAAACAGTCACCGAGCTTAAAATGAATAGATTTCCGTGGATTAAAATTTTCTTTGCTTATATGACCACATTTACGTTAAAATGAACAATCTTTTTCTTAATTGGAATTTTATAAAAAATTATTAATTTTCTTCAACATTTAATTATTGTGAGATATAAATACTTCTCATAAACATTGGAGCAAAGCTGTTTCAACATATTTAGAGTTTCCCATTTCACTGAATAGTAGGTAATAAATCGGATATGTGTATTGTAAGTACGCAATCTCCTTCCGTATATTTATTGTCCTTCGCGGTTGGGAACATGATTTGATATTCTTGATCCAGCTTTTCACAAGATATGGTATTTAACTTGTAGATTAGAACTGTTAATGATAAATACCAATAAATTCATTGTAAATTGATCTATTTTAAATAGTAATCGTAGTTTAATACGTACTAATAACCCATATTAATGAAATTCATGGAACATATAATAACAGTTAAAATTCCTAACATAAATTAAAAATGGATTCCTGTAGCTCATATCTCCACTCTGACAAAAGATGTAAATGTAGATTCGAAATTGCAATCATCAGTGTAATTTATCAAAAAACACCACTAAATTAATTTAAAAGTTATTTATATATTAAAGTTTAAACTTTTAATAACGCTCATTATTAGACTAATTCTTCATCATTAAACCTCCATATCGGAATTGAATTTAGAAATAAACATTAGTTTTGAGTTTTATTGAACAATCTTGCTGTTTCATTTTTTTCACGTTTCAAAGAGTTCAGAAGTATTTCCTTTCGTTGCTATATGTAACAAAAATGATAACGTTTTATTTTCTTTCATTGTTAATGTGTGATCATCTACAGATAAACCCTCAAGTTATTCTTATTTATAGTTATCTGAGTTTTTTTTTCCCAATCTTAATTTTCTGGAAAATTAAGTTTTTTATTTTAATTCCCTGGCAATTTTTTTTCATTAAATATTTTATTGCATGCAACAGTTATAAATTTCATATAAAATAATTAATAACAATTATCAGAATTATTTGGGCTTCCAAATCATCGGTATAAATGAGCGAAATATGATCCGGTTTTATAACTTATTACATTCTGAAAATTATTAATACCTTTATATTTTGTAAGTACGATATAATCTGTCCTCTTTTAAATTTTATATTTGTTTATTTCAGTAAATATATTGCAACGTTATGTATTTTCAAATAAAACCATGAATAGTTATTTATAATAATTAAGTTATCCGAAGCTTCTCACATTGAAAAATGTTAATTTTGTGAGGTTTTTTTATAGCAATAATATTTTCTTTCCAGAATTAGAATCTTTGATTCCAAAAATCTGGAATACATTTTTTTGGATTAAAAAATGTGTTAAAAAAACATATCTATTCGTTGGCATTACAAAGAAAAATTTATTATAGAAAAAGTGGCGGGAATGTTTATGTATCAATTTTTAAAATAGGACATGCACACAATAGTTAGTTACTCGAGTTTAAATTCCTGAGTGTTGCAGTGTATGAACCAACAAGTATATGGTTTGCTAGTGCATATTATCGTATATGCTCTAGTGCAACAGTCTGTTGGCTTATGCCGCTATTACATTTTCTTATGCATGGTAGAATAGGATTCTTATCTCTTACTGATTATTCGGTAAAGTTGAATGTTTCTATACAATGTAAAGCAGGAGTGGCCAACTAGTAGCACGGTGGAGTTGCAACAGTGGCACTTGAAGAATTAGTGAAATATTTTTAAAAATTGAAATAATAATAAGGAACAACAAATTCTTTTTACAATTTTATTGAAATGCGGTTGTCACACACAAAAAAAGAACAGATTTATTATGTTTAGAATATTCCTTCATTGCTACATGCACTCGCTCACCAGATTTTGGAATTTAGTGTGTTTTAAAATATCTGAAAGAAAACTGTAAACTGCCCAGTGAGTGTCAGCATAATTACTCATTCAGTAAAAAGGCGACAGTTGGTTGTGCCGAATTGAGTTATTGTAAGGCATGCACATTTATTTGATTCGGGTAATTGTTTGTATGAGTAGACAAAGTATGCTAAGTGTCTACCTTTAAAAATCACAAGTGGGACCTATATTTGTGTAGATGCACATGGCCTACTATTGCGCCCAGGGCGTCACATGACGTCCATGTTCATATATGCTTAATTTTTTTTTTGAAGAATTTTTGCGTATACCTAAAACTTATTCAAAAATCTCGATCCAGTCTGTTCATATGCTACCATTATCTTTTGCGTCATTACATTATATTGTCCAATCGATCACAGACTCAACAATTTACTGCATTCGAAAACATGTCTTCCCAACTTATCATATTGAAGTGTCTGTTAATACATAAGGCAGAAACCAAAGCAGCATCCTTCAGAATATATATATATATATATATATATATATATATATGCTCGACTTCAGTTAAAAACAAATTCCAAATTTTACTACTTTGTCTTACACTATCCTGGAATAGCGAAAGATACTGTTGTTACTCCTGTTCTGGGGCCATGTAATTTGGAGCCAAGATCCACGCTTTACGCCAGATGTTGCTAGACGACGACAAAGCTTGAATTTTTTGGGAAGTCTGCTCATCAATAAACAAGGCCTGGCTTATCGGCCACGTATATAGCTTAAATTTGGTAAAAACATGCAATAGCTGGATTGCTGGATTAAAAATGGATTAATTAGCAATTCATCTCTTGTAAAATAATTAGATGCATATCAACGTTCCCTTTTAGAAGATATTGTTTATGGATCTAACACTTATAGCTATGTAATTAAAAAAATTTATACTCTCCAAATATGAATGTCTCTACTTATGTCCGTTTTTCTGCGAGGGAATTCATTCAGATGCTCTTCAATCAGATTTGGTAAGAAAGTTCAACTGTCGGAAAAATTTAAATCTGTCTATATTAAATTTTATATAAATGCTCTTCATAAATATTAGAAAAATCCTGGATCTAGCCGATTTTGTTTTCATCATCACAGAATAATTACCAATGAATCCAATGTGAGGATTGTACCACCGTGCTCTTCTAGTTCACTGCCGATAGCAAGTGAATTTTAATTATGTTCTGAAAAATATCCTGTTTAATTATGAGGTTAAATTTATTAATAAGCTAAAAAAAGAATCAATTGAATGCTGTATTATTTTTTTATAACAATCAAATCAAGGCTTTAAATATTAAATCAGTGAAAATAAAACCGATAGGAACAGCATTGATTAAAAACCTGAATAAATATTAGAATTGGATTCCTCTCTCGCAGCGCAGTTCTCTACTCTTAGTATTAAAAGAAAATAGATATCTAATAATTCGTAACAACTTAACACACGGGTTCTCTGAGCTCTATTCAATTATTTCGTTATCATTCAGCAGTCAATCTGAATTCTCACTTCACGAGAAATTTAAAATATTTTTAGTGGTGCAAGAAACGGAGTGTTTAAAACCTGGTGAAAACAGGATACAAATACGAACAGAAGACATATGCACGAATGCAAGCAGAAATAGCAGTAATTTTCCCTAATTTAATATAACGAAATATTTATATAAAAACAAAAAGTGGAAAAAAAACTGGTTGGAATAAGCCTATTTGATTAAATAATTTATATTGAACTTTAAAGTATTTTAACTTAACAAAGGGCAAGAGTCAATATGTTACAGCCACTCAAAATCCTAATGATATGTGGTTATAGCTCGAAAGAGCTAGATACTCAGGTCATCCACCCAATGATATTCCAATACAACGGTCTTGATTTTCTTAGCGAGTTTTTACGGATGGTTGGATTGGATAGAGGTGTCAAACACAAATAGAAAAATAAGAACGCATAAATACAAGCAATACAGTGTCAGTATGCACCAGTTGTTTAGTTAAAAAAATGTGTATATTAATAAATGCAAGCTTTCAATTATATTCCTCGAAGTAGTTGAATAAATCGATTTAAAAACGACTCTTAGGGAGGGAGTCGTGGATTTATTGGCGAGGTGTTTGAAGACGTTAATGGGATGCTGCGGCTGACAACGAAAATCTTTGAGTCCCGCTTAGTGTATTGGCAAGCGCATGATAATGTAAATAAAAGTAGTAGAGAGAATTTTGTCAGGATGTAAACATACTAGCGTCTATAAACTGATTGAAAATGGGCTGAAACGGGACGAGTCTACTGAAGAGCAGGTGGAAAGAGACCGGAAGTAGGGATTAGGGAAACAATTTTATCCAGCCAAAATCGAATAACTATCTGCGGGAATCTGTGCATGTCCGCCATTTTGCTGTCTGCTGATTTAGAACAATAGTTGTGAACAAGCAGATTTTATTTTTCGAATGGAATATTTTTTTTAAAAAAAAAAGGGGCAGGTGATTACTTTGGTGAAATAACAGCCCTTTGCAAAACTATTTGAATTGCAAAAAAGTTGATGTTTGATACGGGATTTTGTAAATGCAAATGCTAAAAAAAAAAAAAAAACGTCGCGATCACAGTAGAAAGGAAAGATGTTTTCGATGGTGGATTTCTGCTCATTAGGTGGCGCTGAAGTTAGTAGGTGAAAATCGCAGTATTGATTCTGACTTATTAAGTATGAATCGCGCAAGAGAAAAAAGAATTTTTTGGCAATTTTGTTAACATTAAAAAAGGAGGGAAAGAAACGATAGTGTGATCGACGTATTTCTCAAAAACAACAACAAAAAAAAAGCGATTAAAACCAACATCTAGGCTAATAGATGAGATGCGTGTGTAAGACAAAGAAAGCTATTTTAATTTTTTTCGAATGTCGCCACAACTTTTAGATAATTTACCATCAATAGTTGGGTCAATTATTTCTAAAAGGGATGTTTTCGAGATAATATTCAACCAAAGGAGATAGATTTCCTTTTTCTTCTCTGAGGTATATACAAATTTATTCAAATGTGAATTAATCAGTTCAGAAATTTTTGAAGCTTTTATAAATGTTTATTTACAATATTCAAATAAGAATATTTCATGTTTAAGGCAAATTCTCTTATATTCTGTATTGGTGGAAACATTGAATTTTTGTCATGTAACAAAGATTCAAAAAAGGAAAAAAAGAAGAAAAAAAGATTCATTATTTTGTGAAAGCCATCAAATTAAAAACGCAAGTTAAGTTTTTAATTAAGTAATCATTACACTGCTAATGATGCATGTTTCTATTGGATATAGATACATAATTAACTCTTTCAAGGTCTGAATTTTTGATAAGAATAATGCACTAGAGGGAAATAATAACAAATATTTTTTAAATAAACTTCACAAAACTATAATTATTCAACAAAAGCTGGTACATATCAATAATATTGAATACTTTTTGAAATAAAGGGTGTCAAAAGTTTTTCGAAACAGGAGGTACATATTTTGTACCATCACACTTCGAGCAGCATGATAGTTCTTGAAACATGATTTTTTCTACCCAAGAACAATGAAACTTTGCAGCCACAACACATCCATTCTGTATGAATTGGGAAAATAAATAAATGCACTTCATCTTATAGTGTTATTCTTCATATAAATTAAAACATTCTCAATTTTTCCTAATCTAGTGTTGTTAGCTTAATTTTAGTTTAGTCCTAATTTACCTAATGTTAGTTTTTATTTGAAATATTCTATTCTTTGCATTACTTTTTTACCTAGTTTTTATTTAAACACCATATATAATAAGTGTATTAGTCGTATTTATTTTTTCCTGAACACGAGCTATAGCTCATTCGTTACATTTGTGTAATTTTGTCTGTTATTATTTAATAAATATTATTATTGTTTAAAATGTAACTTACAACAAATCTATCTGGCACAATATTATTGGGAAAAAATAAGGCATAATACTTTTGTACTGTAAAGAATGCATTTTGTATTTGTAAAGAGAAGATGGCCTTCAATAACGTAGTGGTTCATTTTTTAGACTCTCATATTTTCAAACTAGAAATGCACATGTGAGGTACTAATTATTGTAATATTGACTTATTTAGTTACATAATATATGTATTTACCTGATTTGTATCAAATATCACAAGAATCATTTTCATTTACACATAAAAATACACAACACACACTTTTAGAAATACAGTCACTTCCAAAAAGTACCGCTCAACAAACTCACAGCTGATCAAAGAATGAACCACTGCATTAACCCATTACATGCAATTAGCTTCTGACATCTGTTGAAACTTGAGTAACTACTAGGAGTTGACCTCTGTGGTGGTTCAGAGAATGTACCCTCTAGCATCAATTTCTAAGGCATTCAAACAAGTGGTACATTTTATGTACCACCACACAAGAAACAAATAACAACTAGTGTTAAAACATAGGTACCACCAAGCATGAAAGAGTTAATAAGTTCAACACAATACGACCAGTATTTATCATTCTTTTTTGTTGGTCGCACATCTGAATATAAAAAAATGTGAAAGATGTATGCTACAAATATATATTTATATATATTTTTATCAAAATATTTTATAAAATATCTGACCATTATTACTAACTGAATGAAATATTTTTCATTATTTCACAGCAATGCAATCTCATAAAAAAATGTCAAGATTGGATTATTTCACAAATCTTTTGATTTCAAGATAGCCAATTTGAATCTATGTCAGTTACAACTGGACAAAAAAATAATATCAAATTATAGCAGGAAGACTAAATAAAAAAAAATATAGCTTTATTAAACATTGATCTATTACTATTTTCAAAGCTAAAAAACTCATGAACTTCTAATTATTTGTCGAAAATTCTCTTGGCACATAGGTTAAGAAACGCTGATATAGATACATGCTCAAAAATTATGATTATCAAAACTATAAAGTTTTATGATTATAAAAACTATAAGATGGCATTTTTTAAAAAATTTAAGTAATAACAAAATCTAATACAATGCAAAATATTTTCATGCAAGTATAAATCCGAAATACACTTTGTTTAGTGCCCATTTTATCATTTTATTGAATGTATTAAAATATGTAAATTAACCCTAGAGCATATATGCTTTAGCATCTAGAAAGTTTTTTTTAAATAGTTGTTTTTAATGCTAAGGTGTTTTTGATATCCTGTGTTGCAAAAATAAATTACTATAAAATTTTGTTTTTAAAAAGTGCTTCATTTTTTTTTCTTTTTTTTGATTCTGGTATTATAGAATTCTACCCAAATATAAGAAAATATTAAATAGTTTTTTTTAAAATTAAGTTTGTATTTTATAACACAATTGCCATAATATGCAACCAATTATAAATTTTTAAGAGTCAAAAATAAATATAATGAAAAAAATAATTACAAGAAATTTTTAAGGAAGTATAAATTTTGTTCCAAACATTTTCTCTCACACTTTTATTATTAATTAATAGGTTTTCTTCTCTCTCTTTCTCTTCTCTTTTCATATGTCGGGGTCAAAACTTCAAGAGCTTTTTTCTTGCATTTTAAATCAATCGATTGAGCTGGAATTTTATATACAGGATTATTTTGGATGATAATGTGGATTTTAAATTATAGTTAACAAAAATTAATTGATTAAAACTAATTAATCAAAGAATTACAGATGCAGCCGTGTTGGCATTATTTTTGGCGACTTAGTGACCATTTTAGCGACTTGTGTAAAAACCTTAAAAAAATTTTTCTCATATTTTTAAGTGCTCAATTGAGCTGAAATTTTCTACACATGACTGTTTTGGGCGACAATACAATAATTTAATGAAAACTAATAAAAATTAATT
The DNA here is from genome assembly GCA_019973955.1 of Trichonephila inaurata madagascariensis. Classification (NCBI taxonomy): domain Eukaryota; kingdom Metazoa; phylum Arthropoda; class Arachnida; order Araneae; family Nephilidae; genus Trichonephila; species Trichonephila inaurata. The sequence goes on from BMAV01010170.1 coordinate 111,189, forward strand.
TACTACTAATAATTATCCAAAGAGTTACAGATATAGCCATGTAAGCACTAATGTTGGCGATATTGGGACTATTTTGGTGATTTGGTTAAAATTTTAAAAGTTTGTTTTCTCACATTTTAAAGCACTTAGTTGAGCTGAAAGTTTATATACACGATTGTTTCGGAAGATAATACGATAATTTAACCATAATTAATAAAAATTGATTGATTAAAACTAGCTAATTCAGTGCTTCTCAAACTTTAAATACTCGCGCCCCCCTTTTCAATCACACTTTTTATCGCGCCCCCCTTATACATTAATAATATACTGAATGCAATAATAATGCATTTTGACGCTAAAGCTACAATAAGCGATCTTTTAATTATAAACCATACAAATTAATAACATAAGTATTAAATTTTGTATACGTTACTTTTAAGCAAAAAAAATTAAGTAATAGGATAATTATTATGTTATTTTTCCTTTCTCTATAATTTTTAAATTGAACATATTGCAAAATGCGGTGGCTGCTTAGAAGACAAAATATAGATATCAGCTAAATATAGAAAAAGAACTCAGAGTCAATTTCTAATCATAAGCATAAAAACTTAGCTTTGCAACACAAGCCCAATTCTTAATTTAGTATTAATTAATTAGTTATAAAATACTCTGTGCAGCACACACACACTGATACATTAAAAGTATACCGGCTGAAGTGTCCGCTCTTTGAACGAGTTCATTTATAAGAAAATAAAACATTATTGATATAATAGCTGAATTGTAAGGAGAGTAAAGCCAAGTGCGCGACAATGTTTACAAAAATGTAAAATGATTTTTTTTAATTATTGCTCAAATTATAATTAGTTTTAGGCGAATTGTAATTTTAAGCCTCACAGAATTAGCATTTATAATTGACGTTAAGTAATGAACAATAATATAAAATTCCGATGAAGAATAATTGTATAATTTTTAATATTTAAAGCGAAAAGACTTTTACCCGGAAGCAGGCACGCACTCGATACGGTCGAGCGGGGTTATTGAATCACCCCAATTCCTTTTTTTCTTTTTTCTTTTTATAATTATTTTATTGTACTCAATACAAATCTGGATTACAGTGAATAATTTAATTAAGAGAAAGTAAACTTACCTACTTTCAAGGACTTTTCAATTTTTTTTGGTAACAAATAAACAGTTTTGCCAAAATTAACTATTTCGTGATCTGTGTGTCCCGAGCGACCACTTCCGGGTAAAAAGTGCATTCATTATGTATGTTACTGCTAAAAAACGTTTTTCGTTATGCTTTATATGTTTGAGAATACTCATAAAAATAAGTCTTGGCCAAGTAATCCTTCAAAGTGCTCTCCATGGTTTTCTAAATATCATAAAACTCTTTTGCATGGAAAAGAGTGCAACAGAGAAATACATTACTTACAACTTCCCTAAATGAGAAACAAACACATAAGAGAGGGGTCATAATTAACTGTACCAATAACTTAGAATGTCAAACAGATTATCAGCAAAAACAGTTTACAGCTATAATGTGCAGTATTTCAAAAATAATCACAGTGATGAATTTTTTATGTTCCTAAATTTTTTCGATTCTGGGTCTGGGATTTGTTTTTTCTCTGAAAGAGTAGTATGTTAGATTTAAAAATAAAAAAGAAAAAATCTCTCATCATGGGATTATAGCAAATCAAATAAAAGATTTTCTATTTGGTTATAGGATCAAAGATAGCTAATTATGTATTGAAGAAGTTTTTATTTTTGAGAGAGAGATAACTTAATATCGCCTATAAATTATATCAGAGTAAAAGTGCATTTTTTATTACATCTGAAAGTATTTTGTTTTATTCATTCCAGTAAATTAATTATTTTTTAAATCTTTTATTTTCGATATGCTCGCGCCCCTCGTAAGGTTATCGCGCCCCCCAGGGGTGCGCGCCCCACAGTTTGAGAAACACTGAGCTAATTAAAGAAGAAGTAAATTTTGTTCACAGTTCCAATTGCTTACAACGTGTAACAGTTGAATATTGAAACCAGCAAATTAAAACAATCCCCTCGAAAAATTAAATTAACAAAACGAAAAATTGAGTTAAATTCAGTTTCCTTCAACACACTTTTTCGCTCTTAAAATTTAAGGTATAAAAAAATTTTTTTTACATAAAGTATGAAAGAAAACCTGTGTATAAAAAACTCATTTTTAAAGGTGTTATTTGTATGACTTTTATTCTCTAAATCGTACAAATGAGAATACTTTTGGACTTCTGTTATGATCCTCTCATCATGATTACTCATTTTTACAAGAAGTTGTAAAATTATAAACTAAACAATCTATCCAGAAATATTACACGGAAGGCTACTCTAAAAACTCCAAATCTATATTCATCCGTGATTGGTTGAGTGGGCGACACGTGACTAAAATATACACGCTCAGACGCCTGAAGTGAACTTTTTAAGTTAAAATAGTCGCGATCAGAACTTCTTCGACAGCCCGAGATACAGTCTCTGATTGGCTAGACGCTAGACACTCGACACTGAGAGCATTGGTGTGAATGCAAATTTACAGTAGTCGCATAGGATGTGTAACATCTGACATGTTATCGTGGTAAATACGCAATAGTAACTTAAATCCTGAAAAAAATGAATCCAGTATGATTGGAAATAATTTTCTATCCAATAATTATATCTTTAATGAAAATTTTAGTTAGGAGTAATGCAATTTTTTATCAAAAATATTTATTCTTGTTCAATTTGGGGAAGAGTGGATACAATAGACTTATGATAAGTAAAATATGACGCGTATACAGAGTTGGATTTTGCATATATTCTATTCTGGATTTACCCATCTCTGCAAATCACAAATCATGAAAACTTAATTAGCTTGGTAAATGTTTAATTTTTAATCGATAAAACTTTTTTTAATCACAATGAAAAATATTATATTGACAGCGAAAGGAATTAATCTTATAAAGTATGAAAAATATATATGTTCTCGAATAATTCCATATTACTGACTCGTATTATCTTAAGGATTTTGAACTTTGTCAGACGCTTAACAGTGTGATGTCTTTGATTGGGGTGAACCCCACCCTTCCATTCACACAAAGTTTTATGGCTCCGAACACATGTTAAGTGACAAGTGCACGTGGCCATGGGGTCATTGTTTATTGTCCGACCTCGGGCAAACGCAGACACCCAGTCTGGCAGACATAATGGCCAAAGAGCGCCGGCACCCTATTGACAATAGGCGAAGCCTGTATGAGAAGAACCCGGTCGTCAAGACAGGTGCCGAGAGAATGGGTTTATGGGACCAATGTGAGGGGATGAATAAAGTGCCAGATGTTTCAAGAGACTACTGGGGCCTTTACATTCCAGACTGACCGGGTATGTATTTGTGTTTGCCGCACAAATAGGACAAAAATGTGGCCCGGGGACAAGGGAGTCTTAGTGGCCTGCCAATGAGAAGAGACGAGGGGCGTGATGTGGACCCACACCTGGTGTTTAAAATGGTTTTTTAGCAGACGGGAGGAGAGCCCTGGATGGAGAGAACTTGAGAAGAACCCCTAAATAAAGTGACTTAGACGGTGGAGGATAGAAAGGAGAGATGAACGCCGGTGGCGTGGGAGAATTGGAATGAATAGATTAAAGAGATGAGCGAGTGCCTTCGGGAAAAAGATTGAACTTCCGTGAGATAGACTGACTGCACCGGCTTGGCATATAACTTGGACTTTATTACTTCATGTATAGTAACATGAGAAGCAAATAAATACTTGTTTAATTTAAAATTAGGCTGTAACAATTTTTCTTTGTTTGTTAACGACGTTGCAACAGTAAATATAATTATTAATAAGTAAGTTTATCCTGAATAAGAATTCTAATCTTGTAAAGACTGTAATCAAAGAATTATTACTTCGGTTCGCTGAGCTCAATTTTATTTCATGGGTTTCAAATTCAAACTTGAAAACATTCAAGAAAAAAAAAGATCCCAGTTAAAATTACATTAAAACAGTTAACATTATTAGAAAGTAACGAGAGGTTTGCGCGCAATTCCTCTTCCGAGCTGGCAGGCTGACTGGTTAGGCACGCATCCACTCTGCGAAAAGAACTCGCCAACCTGGTCACCAAATATGATGCCAACTTTGCTCTATCGACAAGATCTCGCCAAGTTCCCATTGATATCACTTCCTGTTACCCATATCCGTCCCTTTTCACGAAATCACTCCGACAAATATCCGGCAACCGAGAGGAAATATGTAACACATCAAAAATTGTTGCAAACAGAAAAAAACTATCGTGCATTTGGATTAATTTTCGCAGTCCTGAACGAATTATTTAAATCTTTCGATACTTAATGTCTCTTCATCCTGTGCAGAAAATTTCCCAGCCTTTAAGAATATGTTCCTAGCGGTGACATCAAGAATTCAGACCTCTCAAAGAACAAGCTAGTCAACACTGCCTAAGTTAACGTTATTAGCATTCACTTTTTAGTATAAGTTCCTGTTAATTTGTTACTTAGATTGCATAGCTAAATGATGAAATATACCTTTCTTGCAAAACTTGTTGTAAAATCAAAACTGCATGAAAAGAAGTTCTTGAAGAGAAATATACTTGTAAGTATATCTGGTATATACTATGTAAGTAGACTTTTAAAGCATTCTTTTCAACAGCAGTTCATATTGAAATTCATTAAGTGCTGACTTAGAAATTGTAGGAATCTTACTTATCCTGAGATAAACACTAGAATATCCATTTGTGTTATTTTGACACCGGGGCCTGTTCAGTTGGTTCTCCCTTCCGCATTTTTACAGGGAATTTTTTAAAATTTTCATGTCTTTTAATTATTTTCCATTTTAATTACTCAGTAAAAGTTTTGTGTTTCTAGGTTAATTAGGAGAAATTTTACAACAATATATATATATATATATGTTGTTACTGGGATAAATTTATGAACTGTTTACAGAAAATCCTGTTTATTTTTAAAACAAGAATAAATAGAATGAAGAATAACAATTAATGAATTAAGTGAAACATAATTAACAAACATAATATGCTTTCATTATGTTTTTAAGAGTCATTAGTGCTATGCCGATGTGCGTCTGCCTCTCTTCCGTTCTCAATCTCATATGTCGTGATCTCATGTCTCTTCTCTCACTGTCTCTTCCGTCGGAGTCATTACCCTCTCGTTTCCTTTCGAAGCCACCTGATAGGGGGAAGCTAGGAGAGCTTGCAGTAGCGCGAAGCACCACCCACATCACAATCGGCCTTCCTGAAAATGAGCTGACCACAGCGAAAGAATATCCAAAATGTTGTAAGCAAACCTATAAAACAAAAATTGAAAACAGTAAAAAAAATATATATATATATATATATAATAAGTGTCATGCTTTCCAGTACTTCACACAGTTGTTTTTTTCTGGAATTGGCTCGTCATTGCTGCTCACAGCTATTCAAAAAAAAGCTATAAAAAGGGAAAAAGTAAAGAAGTCCAGTTCGTTATTCAGAGTTCTGTTCACAGAGAGTCACTGTGGGGGGTACTCAAATTGCAGTCGTAAAATCGTCAGACATCAGAGATTGACCACTTCTTTATGAAGTCGACAGCTGTAGTACATAGATCTCGGCCATGTAAGGACCTTCCACGTCTTGAAGATCACCTTAAGCCCCTCCTCCCGGATTCCCCTCCGCAGCCAATAGCCTGCATGCTACATCGCAGACTGTGTATTTCCACGAAAGTCAAGCCCCACTTCAAAGACTCTTAAGATATGGGATTGAGGACTGTGTATCAGTCCAGATGCCCAAAAATAGACTGCCATCCATCCCCTGACAGCTGTAGATGTAAGATGAGGACCTTCGTGTTGACCAACCTTTTCACTTCATATCTATCATGGGGTTTGACGGTCTTAATAGAATGGTTCCTAGAACTTGGGTCGTAAATTGAGTCCTGTACCGAAATGGGTTCTTTTGATTGCCACAAGTTCGCCTTTTTATATATATGTGTGGTTGTTTACAGGATATATCCACGTAAACTTCGTAAATGCATCTATAACTGTAAATATATGTTTGTAATTTTTATTGGTGGATGGCAAGGGACCTAAAAAATCAATGTGGTATGTATGTAATGGCGTATCACCTATGGGTATAGGATTCAAAAACCCTTTTTGTTTACCACGTTTTTTATTAACCAAAATACAATGTGTGTGAACACAATTTGCTAATACATTCTGAGTCTTACTAGTTAATTTTGGAAAGTAATAATCAAGTGTTATAATTTCAGAAAATTTGATTCAAAAATAATTTAAATAATTTCCCCGCACTCAGCAGCATTGTGAACGTCGCACTCAGAGCTACGCAAAGGTTATGAGTGACTAGCATCAACTGTTTGAGCCTCGGTCAAGTGACATGGATGACACTTGAGAAGATACTCATTTTTCAAATTTCCGTGCCTTGTCAACCTAAATGTGAGCGTTGACAGATTAAACGTGTATCGGCTGCTCCAGTACTTTATACGCCTCCAGTACTTTATACCAGTACAGTACAACCTGCTTTTGTACGGTTCTTTTTTATGCGATTTTATTTTGTGCGATTTGTTTTCTGCTATTTTTTTATAAGTTATATGAATTTCAACGACTTTGGAACCACTGTAATGTTTACCATCAATGTATCAATGGCGAACGGAGAATGTTAGCATCCCCCCCCCCTCTGCAAAATTCAGGTTTTGCCCTTAATCTATATATATAAAAATGTTGTGTTGGATTGTGTACGCTCGCATAACTCGAAAAATTCTGCATGGATTTATCTGAAATATTGAGACAACATTGCATTTGACTCCGGTCAGGATCCTATGTACTTTTTATTTTGAAATTGACTCTAAATTTTTTAAAATTTAATTTTTAACTGTTTTTTGGTGTTATAAGGTCATACGATGTCACGATTCGCTTGACTGTGAAAATTTAAACTTTACGCATGGATTTTTCCAAATTATTATATAATTTTACTATCGTTATGTTTATTGGTTTTTTTTTGTTCTTTGATACGTAATTGTGATTCTTTTTCGAATAAATCATTTTTTAAAAATTATTCTTTCAACAACTCAAATTTTGTTTTGTAGTTATGGCAACAATCGGATAGCATTATTGCGGGATGTTTACGACTTTGCTTTTATTCTACATCGTGTTTTTTTCTGTAATTTTAAGCTAAATTTATTTCTTTTTATTAAGCGAAAATGAAATTTACATAATTGACTTCTGTACGCTACTTATTTTTCTACCAAATAGTTTCTGTTAGCCATTTACCTCAAATAAAAGATATAGCCAAAAGCTGCGATATAACATTCAATGTTTGGAAACAATATTTTTTTCCCACTTGGAGACATTTTAGTTTGACGAATTAATAAATTTTAATAAGAATGTTTTTTCTCTGTTTTAGACAACTTTTTAAATTTCATTTGAATCTTTTACGTATTATCGCAACAATCGCCAACTTTCATGATAACTCGCAAAGTTGGCCATTCCATTTTAGCAGATGTTGTACGCGCGGAATTGGCAATCATGTGCTTCGTTTTATATAATGTCACCAATAGGTTGCGATAATACGTAAGTACCTTTCATTTGATGTTACTATTGAAATACAAATAGTAAAACTAAGATTCTCTGATTTTGAGTCATCAAAATATTGCACCTTATTTTGTTTTTGATTGCTTTATAAAATTATATAAGTTTCTTAAACAGATTCCATTAGTAATTTGTTAAAAAAATACTTGAAGTTATTATGGTTTGCTTTTGTCAGGGACGTAAAGCTACCGCTGTATCAATGATGCAGGGGCCCCAACGAATGTTATTACAGTTCCACTTACATTGTGCTCATACCTGAAAAAGGTACCCCAAAAGAATTTGGATACAAGGCCCACTCAGAGCTTTTTCGTAATTTCATATGTTTTTGTTTTAACCTACATTTTAACTGCAGTCAATCGGCTTCAGTACATAAAATTGTATTGCAGAGACTCGAACTTCGGTCATCATACTGGCGAAGCAAACACAGTTCGAGGGGTAGTTGCTCATCAAATTAGAGTAGGCATCAGTGAATGAGCAAAACAGACAGATGGCTCAAATACATGTTGAGGAAGCAGCTGGTTAATATGATTATAATTGTTTTTTCAAATTATACTTTCGCGTTGATTGTAATTATTTTTTCAAATTATACTTTTCGCGTTGATAAAGATAGTTCAGCTCTTCTTATGTCAATTAGTGTTAGAATTGTATGTCATTTTTCAATTTATTTTTAAACTCTCAGGATATAATTTTTATATATTAAATACTAATTTTAATTCTGTACAAAATGGATGTGTTTAGCGTGATTTCAAAATCTCTCCACAAACGAGTAGTGTATCGCTTAAAATCTTCCACCTTTTTTATCTCTCTCCAGTGAATCTAAATTAAATTAATAAATAATTTTTTGGTACTTATATATATATATATATATATATATATATATATATTAGTTGACCGTTTACCTAAAATCAAAATACATCGCCAATTACTGCAATATGCATTCAATAAGGAAAAACCATTCTATGCCTGTTTTTGCACAATAATAATACTTTATTGTACTTGGTAGTGACTTTTTCCACGAAATAGTTATTGAAGTTTCTAATAGCTGGGGCAATAACATTAGTCTCACAAAATATCTATTTTGTGTAATTTCAAAATTTTATTAGGTGTTACTGTGAAATACAAATGAGAAAATTAAGATTTTCTGATGTATATTTTGTGTTTGTTTTGATATTTATGTATTATCGCAACCATATTGGCAACATTAGCACTTAATTGCCAATTTACCGTGTATGACGCGAACAAAATCGGGGTTGATATAGTTGCAACAGTACCCAATAAACTTTGTAACTTTTTTTGGTGACTTCATCAAAATATTGATAATTTGTTGTTAATTGTTGGTTTTTGATAGCTTTTTATCATTTGATTTTGTTATAGCTAGCTGTACCCAACCACGTTTTCCTGTGGCTCAGTCTGGTTAAAAAGAAAGAAAGGAGAAAGCGCACATTTCTAATATCTTTAACCGCTTGCACTTGAGGTATGATTTTTTTTATAAAAAAATGTGGAAATATATACATTAACAAAACTTTTTTAAACATATTTCATTTGTAATTTGTTAACAGAATACTCCCAAGTTATTATGGTTTTTTGTCATGTTAAGAATCTAAAATTATTTGCATTGTCTCCATAGGGGAGGTGCCAAGTTTGAAAATAAATTTAAAATGACTCTTCTTGAGGTCAAAGGGTTAATTTTACAATGCTTATGGGTAAACATTTTGTGTTGCTTCATTGTCTGTATAGATACAGAAATTGTCTGCTGCGCCTACTTTAGAGCAATAGTTGCTATTTTTCAACACTTCATGAACCACTTAATGTATAGCTTTATAATTTGCGGTTCACTCAAAGGGTTGACCTCTATGTGGTGGACCACTATAGTTATATTTACATCTTTATTTAATCTTCCATACCCCTGAAAATAAGCTTCATGAAAAGCAACAATCAACAGACTGAAGTGTTTTGCCATTAATTTTCCAAAAATTGGTTGAGGTTACCAAAAATCGCTAACCTCAGGAATTTTGTTCATTTGTTTTTCGTTTAGTTATTTCGGTAACTAAAGGCTTTTAGTAAATAATAATCCATATTCTATAACACATGTTATTTTGTTGTTCATCTTTTTAAACTGAATCTTCATGGAAGTATAAATAATGTCCCAATTTTTCTGCATACCATCCAAAATTTCTCACGCATCACCAATTGGTGACTGCTGCTTTGTAACACACATCAGTAATTATGTATTAGCATCACCGTAACAAAAATATTGGTGCCAAGTGCACCTTAATATCTAAGCAACAAAGATTCTAACATATTTTTTATGAAAAAATGGATGGAAAATGGTGCGATTTGCATGGCTGTAATTTGGCTGCGGTGATGCTAATATTTAAGTACACAGATAACAAATAATTGTCCATGTGAAAGGCAGTCTGTGTCTAGGTATAAGCCACACTGTTTTGCAGATAGGCCCTTAACTTTGTTGATAACAATTGCTAATGCTAATTGAATTGTGAATTGCAAAAATACTCCAACATTATAAATACTTTGTCTTAGATTTCTGCTGCAAAATCCATGTTTATTTTGGAATTTTCCTGGTGTATTCGATTGAAAATATCTTCAGCCTCTCATTGCGTTGGATTTCAGGTGTATCAATTGATGCACGTTTGAAGTTAAATATTTCATTAGCATTTTTTATATTTCCTTTTCTTTTTGTTCTTGATTTTTTTTGAAAAAATGTTTTTAAATTTTATATGATTTTCTTTTAATTTTCTTTTCTTTTTAAATGCAGTTTTAAGTTTTTAAGAAATTTTATATGCTTTGTTTGAATTTTTTTCTTTTTAAGTGCAGTCAATTGGCTTCACTACGTAAAAATAATATCTTACGGGAAATCAAATCTAATTTTGTCTAATCTAAATTTGTTGAGTGAGGGAGTGAGAGTGAATATTAACGTCGCACTGTTCAGCTACTCCAGGGCGTTTAGCGACGGACCATGGTCAAGTGACGAAGTCGACACCTGAGCTGGCACCCCTCTCCTAACTTTCAAACGACACCATTTGAAGGTCGTTTGAGCCTCGACATATTTAATGTATATCGGCTTTGTGGTGCAAGGCTCAAAATCATGGCTCGAGTTCGCTACCTTGACCGCCAGGCTACCACAGCCACCTAAATTTGTTGAAGACAATACAACAGCAGAAAAAACTAGTTATATAACACCAATTTTAACCGCAAACACAGATCGAAATTTTTTACTAAAGTTTTTATTAGTGAATACTTAATTAACGTGGAGGAATTACCGTATTTACTCGAATCTCAGCTGCACTTTTTTTCCAATGTTAATGCTACTGAAAATCGGGTGCGGCTTAAGAGTCGAAGGGAGAGAAATTTGTTGGTTGGGGTATTTAGAGCAAGTACGGGGGCATGTATGTAATTTAAAGTTTATAATATTGATAAAATAAATAATTATTCACTTCTTATTATTTACTCACTTCTTATAGATAAACCATTTTACACTATTTTTCATTTTCCACAAAAACTTGTGAATTTGGTGTGCAGCTTAGAATCGATGTCGGCTTAGATTCGGAAAAAAAATGTATATATCCAGCACAAATAAAAAAAATTTTAAAAGTGTAAGTTTAAGTCGAAATTCTGTAACCAGCAGAGGTGATGTAATAGTCAAGAATCGTAGTCCAGTCGAGTCATGCATTATGCATAATAATGAAACTATTATTCTGTTACCAAATATAAATAAAAATTAAATATTTTTACGGTTATCTAACGGTATAAATATAAAATTTATGTTATTGTTATACTAAAATCAATAATTATATGAGATTCAAAACTTGTTTTGTATATGCAGCCTAAAATATATAACGCCTATTATTATACAACGCTTTTAACAACGTTGATATATTTCAGAATTTGTACTGAGAAAACGACGGGAAAAAATTTGTAATATTTATTCTTTTGTTTGTACTTTCTTCATTTAAAATTTGTCTTAATATTTTTGAAATACACGTGATACTATTGATACTGCTGTTCATAATTAAAAGTAATATAATGAAATCATTATTTGCGTTTTGTGTGTTTGAAAAATATTTAATTATATTTCACAGAGAAGAATTTGTCTAAGAAGAAAATTGAGACAATTCTTTGTTGATTTTCTATGTGGCTCGAAATATTTTTCTTATGAGGAAAGTTTTTACTTACTTTACTTTTTTTACTTGTTAGATAAGTAGAACCAAAAGCAGAGAGCAGAGTGCATGCAATTTTCTCTGTTTAAACAATTAAATCTCTTCAGCAATGACATTCAATAATTTACAAAATAGCTATACATTTATCTTTGGAGTTATCTTTCCGATTTTTTCGAAATTTCGTAGTTGTCCATAATTCTGTAGATCTTTGTCAAATAAGGTCCATTACAAATTTATCAACTTTCATCCTCTCAAAAATTGATACATTTGTTGAATAGTGCAGAGTGCCACTGAGAATTGTGGCACGCGTGAAATAGGTTCCCAATCCCTGTTCTGTCGTATAAAAGTAAAATTTATCATACTGTTTGTTCATTTAATATAGCAGATTAAAACGTGAAATTTAATTTTCCATTGCTTTAAATCCTCCTATTCTTCCTTTAAAAATCCTTTATTCAGGAAAAATTAAACAGTTCCTTTCTCTTCATCGTAAAAGTTATTGTGTGTACACTAAAAGATATACTACTCAATACTAAATTAAAAAAAAGAAATACAATATTTAAAGCTATGTTGAGATTTTTGTTAAGTGTACAAAGACTTTTGTGGCGTAAGTTTTTGGTAGATTTTTGATTATTAATTTTTTCTAAAAAATGGTTATACTATTTTTAAAAATATTGATTTTGTCAATCCATTAAGAACAAGTTGTAAATATCATTAAAAAATTACGATTCGAATATATTAATTTTTATTAGTCGAAACCTTTAAATTTTATTGGAAATTGCGAGTGTACGAACACTTTTGTGGCTCACTGTACATGGTGGTGGTGACAATTGGATCAAAAATTAATATTATCAATGAGTAAATAACATTAAATTTACATAATGAAATTTTTTTAATAAAAAATAAAATACTTTTTTAAAATTGCCTTTACATATAATATCAAAAATATGTTTATCTATATACTTTAAATATTATTTTAAGTGGGGAATGGGATTCCCCAAAACATCTTACAGTTTTAAACTTTCTGAGAGTCGAAAACATTTCACCACTGATCTTTGTCCAGAAATAAGAACTCTCCCATGGTCAAAATTTACTGCTATTTTAATCCCCACCAACCTAAAAAAAAGGAACTAGCATTACTTTTACCCGCTTTACAGCTGTGACAGTCCTTAGAAAGTGTCCCTTTTCGCTGAAGGTAGACAGCTACACTGGAAATACTCAATGTTTGTCATTTTGAGTAAGAAAAGTAAACGCAGATGCTATACAACAGATGTTCCCAAACTTTTTTGTTTCATACACCCCTTGCCATGTTTTTCGGTTTGGGGTAGACCCCTGCTTACCTAATATTGAATTTTTGCAGATTTACCAATTTAATGACAGGTGGTATAGATCTACTTACTTTAAACTATTTAAATTTTTAACTGAAGTGAAGTATGGTGTTTAAAACTTCAGAAAAAACACGTTAATTGAATTAAAATTTAATTAATACATGTAATAAATGAGTAACAAACAAATGCTTTTAAAGAGAGGAATAAATCTGGCGCTTCAATAACAATTTTTCAACATTTGGAACAAAAGCCCTCGTGTAGCTGTTCAGTGCAACGTTAATATTCACTCACTCTCTATTCATTATTTATGTGTACGCCGAGATTCGAATAATTACGTATTCCTCGAATTCTGAATTACATCGTTGATAAAAGTGTCGCATAACAATACACCTGACATATTCTATGTTGTACATGTAAATGAAAATTCAAGTTTTAAGTCGCATAGTGTTATTTTGATTTTAGTAACAATAATAATAATTTGATGTAAATGTCATTTGATAATAATGAGAGATTAGCTTCTATATAATATAATTGTAGGTTAAAATGATTTTGGTCTCAAAGAAAATTATAAGCTCCTTTCCTAATTCATTTCAAATATATTGTTTAATTTTTACGCATGTGTGTGTGTTTCATAACCAAATAACAGCTTCATTTAATGCAGTAACCCAGAAAAAAGGCTACATTATGTGGTATCCTGTTTAAGAAAATGTAGATGGTAGAAACAAATTGAACTTAAATTTGAATTTCTGAATTGCCTTATAAGAAACACTCATCAAGAACGTAATAAGTTTCGATACGAGTCTTTTAAAAGAAAACGTCATTTTTTTCTTTGAAAATGGATATAAGAGCACTTTTTCATAAAATGTTATAATCTTTTTTTTTTAATGTCGCTGGATGTCACTGGGTACATGGCTCGCAAAGCGAGCCTCCAACCCATATCATAGGAGTTAACGGTGAGCGTCCTTGGTGATAGGAAACAGCCTGATTGGTCGTTGAAACGTGGAGAGAGGGCGTGGCTACGAAGCACTTGGAGAAACAAATTCTGAGTTGGAAAAAGTCCATCCTTGAATGGTAGAGAGCTTGTCTTGTGATTGGTTGAGGGGGAGAGTGATTTGGATTTATAGATTGGCTGTCCTGAAGTTAGTGAGAGAATATTTGAATGGGAAGATTGCCTGTGTGGGTATACCGAATAATTAAAGAAGTAAGCAAAATGGAATTTTAAAAATTTTAAAAATAATAATATTAAATTTAGAAGATCATTTGCCAACAGGCAAATGTAGGCATTTAAAGTTACAGCGGATTGTAGGAGTCAAAGCAGAATTCTGCTTGGCCTTTTGGTGTTGTCATGAGGTACATAATTTTCCAGATTTTGAATGTGACAATTATTAGTAAGTGGTAAAGAATCAAAAAATTTAGTTGCGAGTTTCTTAATAAAATTTTTAAAAGTCGGAATTTTAAGAGCTTTGTATATATCTGAATTTCTCATGTACATATTTGCATTAACAATCATACGAATAGTTTTATTTTGGGAAATATCAAGCATTTTGATATTAGTATTAACGGCATATCCCCACACAGGACAACCGTAACTCATAATGGGCCGCAAAACGGCTGTGTAGAGAAGTACTTTATTTTCAGTAGTCATTGAGGAGTTCCGGCAAATTAAGGGGTATATTAATCTTAGAGCATTCCGGAATTTATTTCGCGTATATATAATGTGTTATTTCCAAGTGAGTTTGTTATCCAGTAAAAGTCCTAGGTAAATTGTGTTTTCAGACCATTGCAGTGGTGTGGAGTATAGTGTTGGTGGCGTTGCAGGTTTCCTTTTCCTTGTAAAGAGTACTGCAACTGTTTTGTCAACATTAAGTTTTTTTCTCCATGTATTAAAGTATGTTTCTAGTAGCTGTAGGTGATTATTTAGTACTTTAGTGATATATTTGTGATTTTTGTGTGTCGTAGCTATGCAGGTGTCATCTGCATAAATATTAAGGCTGGTCTGTGGATATGTTGGTATGTCATTTATATAAATATTGAAAATTATTGGCCCAAGTAAACTACCTTGTGCTGCCCCGATATTCCCATTATATACGTTTGAAAGAGTATCTTTAACTCGCACTTGATACGATCTGTTAGTAAGGTAAGAGTTAATTATGTGAATTAAAGCAGTAGGGAATTTATAAATTATTAGTTTGTAAACTAAGCCACTGATCCAGACCCGATCGAACGCCTTCTGGATATCCAGAAAGACAGCTCCAGTGGAACTGTTCCTCTGAAATCCAGAAGTAATTTTCTCAGTCAGTCTGAGTAGTGGATGGCAAGTAGAGAGGCGCTTTTTAAAACCAAATTGATTTGGGTTAATAAAATTTGTATCAGAAATAAAGGTGTTAATCCTGTTAAGCATGATGTGTTCTGCTATTTTACTAAAGGAGGACAGAAGAGAAATTGGACGGAAACTTGTTGAAAAATGATTATTTTTCCCAGGTTTTTTGATTGGGAAGATTATTGCTTTTTTCCAGTTTTTTGGAAAATGTCTTAATTTTAGAATCTTGTTTATTAAGTATGTGAGAATTAGGAAAGCTTTGAGTGGTAATTTTTTAATCATTTTATTAGTAATCATATCCGAACCTGGAGATTTATTATTTTTTAAATTCCTAGCATAATTCATAACTTCTTCCAGGTCCGTAGCGGTAATATGAATAGGAGGTGGGTCAGCGAAGAAATTTTCTAGAGTATTAGTTACAAGTGCGTCAAAATTAGTAATAAAGTTTTCTGGTCTTGGGTTATCAGTGAAGTTATTCTGGAAGGTTTCAGCGAGTACATTGGCTTTTTGCTCGTCTGTAATGGCAGTGCCATTGAATGACGGAATATCGGAGCGCTTTTTACGGAAAATTTTTTGATATTGCCATAAGGAGTTGTCTTGTGTATTCATTGCTTCTAATTTTGTTTTCCAGGTTTGATCAGAGAATTTTTTAAGTTCTCTTTTAATCTTTTTCTGTAGTCTATTATAATTTGTTTTGTGTATTGGGTTTAGTGTGTTTTGATATGTTTTTCTGGCTTTATTTTTAAGTCTTAGAAGATTTTGGATGTGTTGCGGAGTGTATGTGCTTTTCTTGTTTGTGATTGGTTGGGAGGCGTGGTCGTGGGCGGAGCGAATAGCTTCGGTGAACAGATTGATTTTATTTTCCAGAATTTCTGGGTTTTTAATATTTATGTAGTCCAAAATTTGAATATTTTTATTAATGTACTCAGAAAATTTAGACCAACAGGTGGTAACTGCTCTAGAGTGATCCTTATGAATATTGGAGTTAAAAGAGAAGTTAAGAATTACTGGATTATGATTTGAAGAAAGTTCCGGAATTGAAAGGATTGTATACGGATATTGAAAGTTGTTTATTAGTGCAAAGTCTAATGTATTTGAAGAATTATGCCCGGATCTAGTCGGGTATCTGGGAAAGCAATTTCAATATCTAAAATGTCAGTCAAGTTTTTAAGTTGAATTCCACGAGTGGAGTTGTGGGAGAAGTTCCACGCATTGTGTGTGGCATTAAAATCGCCAAAAATCACACAATTACTGTTTATCTGTAGTATAATTTCCAAATCTAGTGTGAACAGCCTATTGTCAGAGCTTGGGGGGATATAAATACTAGTGATTGTGAGGGGGCTGAAATTTGGTGGGTTAATTGTCACTATGGTAGCTTCAGAGTACTGAAGTTGACGTGTTGGCGGGTTGAAATGACTTAATGAATTTTAAATTAAAATAAGTGTACCACCTTGAGCATGCCCTTCCACCACACGATCATTTCTGTAACAGGTGTAATTGGCAATTCTGATGTTGTGAGATGGTCTCAGTTTTGTTTCTTGCACTAGTATAATGTCGGGGGAGTACTTCTCTACAAATAGTTTGAATTCTACTATTTTACTAAGAAAGCCGTATGCATTCCATGAACACAAACTCAGTCCAATCAAAGAGCGACTAATCATCGTAATGTTCAATTAAAGCTTCAAATAGGGCGCTTAATTCTTTTTTCCGTAGCGATTTCTTTGAATTTTTAGGTTGAGGGGTGGATGTGGGGAAGACTTGCTGCATTACTAATTTGTTGAGTAAGCATTAAGAGGGCGAGAATTGTTTGTTGGAGTGTCTGAGTAATGAAGTTGAGGTCCATCGTTCCGCTATTTGTATTATTAACAGTTATGGGGGATGAGGGGACTTGATTGATTGGCCTGGTTTGTTACCAGTGCAGCAGGAGTTTCCTTGTGATGTGGTGCCATCTGTTGACTGTTCTTGGAGTTAGAAGTACTGGCGGCTTGTGAGTATGTGATTCCTGGTCTAACAATGCTGTTAACTGTGTTAGTGTATGTGTTATTGTTTACTTGTGTGCCTTTACGAGGCTTGGGAAATTTGGGGCAGCCTGAGTAGTTTGCCATGTGCCCGTATGTTTCGCAGTTGATGCAAAATCTTTTTTCGACTCTTTGTATCTGACAATCACGCATTTGATGCGCTTCCCCACATTTCAAACACCTTGGCGTGATGTGGCAGTTTTCGGCTGTATGGTGGAATCGGTTACAAGAATAGCATTGGGTTACCCCTTTGCCATCGTAACCGTCCACAGTAACATTCATTCAAAAATCAATAAAATTCAAATTGGTTAATTCAAAATTCTTAGCATTGTGAATGTTTCTAGGCAGAGAGACTAGAAAAATTGGGAGCGGTTGTTTAGTTTTTCGGCCGATAAATTGAGAAACTTTATCGACCGTGTATCCTAGTTCAATTAAGTCGTTTTTTCTATCTTCTGGATTGGAATCTCGGGGTAAGCCCTTGATTACCACTTTAATTGGTCGTTCAGCTTTAGGTTTGATGGCAAAATATTGATATTTAAGTTCGTCTAGTTTATGTATTAGTTCCCTGCGTTGTTCATCTGTATCCGTATACAGTTTTATGTATTCTCCGGTGAGTTTGCTGCGGAGGACCGGGTATGTATCATCTAGAGTTTTCATTTGAGTTCTATGGTTTTCCGTAATTTTAAGAAAAACTGGTGGGGGGAGACTTTTGCTTGTAGGGTTATTGGCTTTAGGTTGTAGGGTGGTATTCTTGGCATTGTTATTTTGAGAAGTTCCTGCTGCATTGGTATCCTGGGGTTTGAGATTTTTAAAGCGATTTTCTTAGTTAATTTTAAACTTTTCCTTATAGGTTAGATTAGGCTTAGATACTTTTCCTGGGGGAGATGAAACCATCCTCGTCTTTCCTTTTAGTAGGTTGAGATTTTACGGGGGATGAAGTTGGAGTTTCATGAACAGGGCAGCCAGGGGTATCACAGTATGGAAGAGAGCCAAATTCACTTACCGCTTTTTCAAGTAGATCTTCGTAGATAGTGCACTGTTTCACCATTTCCACAAAGGTCGGGTCGTGTTCGTCTTGTGCGTTTGATTGACGAAGGGTCGTGATCATATTCTCAAAGACCTGTGCTATGAGAGTATAGCGACAGATGTCCGCTTTAGTAGCTTCCAGCCTTGCACATGAGGTTGGTCCAATCGGCCGTTTCGGTGTCGAGTTTCCAGATTTAGGGAGCGTAGCATTTTGATAATCCATTTCAGAGGAGGAATCCAAATTCAGAGCCATGGTCGTCAGGGTATATTTTGAGTTTAGTTCAGCAAGTCGACTCAGCTCTAAAAAGAGCTATAAGTACGACCTAGAAAAGTGCGCAGAAATGCCAGACGTGGGAGCTCGTTCAAAGAACGTGCTTACTCAACGGTATCTAACCTTGTACCTGCCACCACCTGTATATCGGTTCTATAATCTTTTTTAACCACACATTTCCATTTCTTATTTTATAAATTCATTATTATTTCTGGTATTCATGAAAATACGACAACACTGTTTACTAAGAATTCCATTTTAAATGACTTAAATTGAAGACAAAAAAAGTATCTGGTGTTCCCTGCTGGTCCCTCCTCAATGGAGGGAGAGGGAAAGAAGTTTCTTACGATTACTGTGGTTTTTACGACTGCTTAACCCCCGTTTGCCCTTCTTCACTGTTCAAAGACGAAAATTGCTCATCGTACATTATGCAAGAAAAACTTGTGCATTCTACCTGTTAATGTGTTTCCTTTAGCTGTTTGAAAGTAATTTCTACTCCTCCCAAAGATTTTTTTTCCCTTCTTTTTTGTCATCCCAAAGAATCAGCTCGTTGGCTTCTTCATATTTTTAAAATCTAGTTATTTGTATTGATTTATAAAAGAGTTACTATGTTAATTAAATATCTTCATTGAACGCACAATTCAAAAATTATTAGTAACATAAAAATACATATACTAATAAAGGCTGAAATCTGCTTATAACAAAGTGTTATTTTATACATCAGTATATAATTTCATTAATGCAAGTGATTAATATACTTTTTTTTTATTGAACGTATGTAATGTATATGTATGCATATACTACGTTATTTTATTTAAAAGACCAATTTTAAAAATGAAACTTTATAAATAATTAATTTAAATCCTTTTTCTTAGGCATGATCCATAAAAAGATAATTACATACTTATCAAAAAAAATTAAACCTTTATCACAGAACAGCTAACCATGAATTGCAGTACCAATAGTGTCAAAGTGATGTATGACAATTAGACTTATTCTATGCTGCATATGTGTAAAGTAAAATTCAAGTTTTGATTCATACAGTTATTGATTTTAGTAACAACAATAATAATGACTTATTATTAATACCATTACATTGCAGTCAGAGATTAGCTCCTATATATAATTATAGGTTAAAACGCGATTTTTGTCTCATTGAAAATTACAAACTATTTTACAACCTTCTTCAGTTGGAAAAAAACGCATTAAAAAATTAGAGATTTACAGACATTATTAGTTTCTGTTTCATGCCTTTACAAATTTTATGTGTGTTTTTCTCAGATTTTCATTTTGGAAGATTTGAAAGGGTTTTCTATTCAATAAAATTTTTTTTTCTGTTCAAGATAATTTTGAAATTTTTTGAAGATACTTATATATATATATATATCTGTTCTATAAAAGTTTTATATAAATTTAGATCTCTGAGAACTCTAGCTAGTTTTTTAAAACATTTAAATTAATATTTTAAAAATGTTCATATTTCTTCCAGGTTTCCAAATTTAACAATATTCATGCTTTTTCTCGGATTATCTATAAGAACATTTATTAAAATTCAACAAGGAAACAGGTTTTCAATTCCATACCAATTTAAAGAAGTATAATAAAAAGGAAGCTTAATTTGGAAATTAATTTGATGAATATAATATAGTCGGCCCACCATTTTGCGAAACTCTACCTTGCGAATTTCTCTATTTCGCGAACTTTTTCCTGGAACCAAGAACATTTATGATTTCCTTCATCAAATAACCTCAACAAATAGCTAAGTGCATTTTCCATTTATCGAACTTGGGATTCGATATTTTTTCTCTCTGTTTTTGAAATATTTCTGGATTTACATGTGATGTAATGAGCAAGTAAAATCATTTGAAACCATTAGGCGTGAATTGAGTGAAAAAAAATACGCCTGATGAGGTATTTCGTGCACTGCAAAGATGCAAGGAATGAGAGAAAACACATTTTTTTTAAAACAAAACAACTCAAAACAACATTAATAGACTTAACCAGTAGTTAAATTGAAGGACACGCATTCTTAAAATTACTTTTCATAAAATATGCATGTTTAAAATTACTTGTAAGCTTAAAATTAGAAAATGTTATTAAAAAATTCGCGTTAATCATAATACAAAGTACTTTTTTAAAGTTGGAAATATATATATATATATATATATATATAATATACTGAATATTTCTTGACAAAGTTGTTTTTTTCCCCTGTTTTCCTAGCCAAATTCTTTTTGATAGGTAAGATTTGTAAAATAAATAGATATTAACTTACAAAAAAGGTGTGTGAACAATTGATTTTATAATAATGTACAGAGTTATGTGAATTTAAAATTTCTTTTAAGTGGTTTTTAAACAATATTGAAAGATAAATCATTTCACGAAATTTTCCAGATTACGAACTTTTTTTCAGGTTTAGTGACGACTGTAATTTAGTGAAATTTTTGTCATATTTTCATGCGTATCGGAAATAATAGCATTAATTTGTAAAACAAGAAATAGATGTGTTTGAAAACAGAATTATGCAAACTATTTTTGAAAAAATTGCTCTAGGTTATTTTCTTAGAAAAGTAACATTTTCTTGTGAAAGACTCAAGTTGAAAATGATTATTTCCTGATGAGTATTCTTACATAGCAATTTCAAATACAATTTGTATCTAAGATATGAGCAGAAAGAAATTTATTACATACCTATCAAACAAAAAAAATTTGAATTAAATACGCTAAGACAAATATTCCATCTTTAATTTTAACCCTATGGGCAATGTTTATGATACCCAAGAAAATGTAAACGTACTTGTTCATTCACTTGTGGATATCCCAAAATATTTGCACGGATTTAAAAAAACACTGCGCACCCATTTCCGCAGCAATTCTAAAAGACAGCACTTTCAAAACTTTCTTCTTTTCCCTTTTCCACCCCTTCAACTAATACTGCACCACCCCGTTGTCCTCACTATTTGATTATGGTTTTGAATAGTTTGTTTATTTTACTGCAACTGCGCATGCGTTCTGAAACCGACTAAATCTGTCAATCATTTTTAACCACACCCCATTGCTATAGTAACGACGGGTTATCTTTTTACAAACATTATCGCTTTGACGTCATCCGAGTTGCAAACAACGCCATCTGTTGGATGAAGGTAGTTTTTGAAAATATGGCCGTTGGACTTAAGAAAATTATTAAACATAATGCTTCTTAATGGCGACTTGAGAAACAAGTTTGCATGACTTAAAAAACAGTCATCCATTCTATTCTTGCGTTATTATTCGTTTGAGAGTGCACTTCCAGAGGTATCACTGCTTGTTTGCAATTCATAAGAGAAAATCTGAAATATCTAAAGGATGTTGTGTATTGAACCTAATGCAAACAAGAATTAAAAACAAACTAGTTTGAAGAATTTTTTCATATAACTTTTGGAGAGAGCTTATGTTGTGGGATTGGGCCTATAACTGTCGAAGAATTGTGGATGATTACCAGATTTAGTAGAACTATGACCAAGGATATTTTCCAAGCGTCAGGGAAGTAGTTGTAGAGTAGATATTAGTTGGAAAATATTTCTAATGTTGGTTAGAGAAAATGTTTTGCAGTTTTTTAAATAAAGAGTTTTCTTTCAATCATAGATATATAGTTGTTTATAATTAAAATTTCAAAAGATCATAAATGAATTATTTGTTAGAATGACCTGAAATTTGATCTGAGATATAAGCGAAGAGAAGGAAAATTACGTTTTCCTTATATTAGCATACACAGCAGAAATCGCCATCAAAATATTAAAAATCTATCGAAGTTTAACTAATAGAATGCAAAGAAAGGCAATACACACCAACCAGTGGCGTACAAGAAAATAAGGTTTTGGAGTTGAAACCCCTCTCATACACAGGCCCCACTATTTCGGGAAGAGGGTGTGTGGTGGATGCAATAGGCCCCGCGATTTCCGGGGCTGAGCCAGTGGCTGTGAGCTTTAAACGCCCACTGGATAAACCTGCACATGCGTGTGTCAAGTAGTTCTCTTTTTCATGCTCCTTCATCACACGATTTGCTTATTTCATCCGATTTCTTTAAAGGGCTACGTTTAAATAATTATGCATACATATATATTTGTGTATGAGAAAAACGATTTAAATGTCAGTCTAATTATTTAAAAATATTTATATGTAAATTAAGAATGTAGAAAGCATGTTATATATGTTTATAAGTTACTTATACGTACTATGGAACATTGCCAACGTTCAAGATAACTCGCCAAATTTGCAACCCTTATTTAACATGTGTCGCATTTGCTGAAATGTCAACCAAGTGTTTCCTATCATATAATGTCGCCAATGCCGTTGCAATAATTCCTAATACAGTTTATACACAGTGTAAGGCTAGGAAAACTTATGTCCTGATAGCCGTTTCTTTGCATAAAATTCTCAAATCAACCAAAAGGAGAGAGTTCATTTTTTTCATAAGTAATGCTTTTAATCTGTCGTTATCTCTTAGTTGTCATCCCTAATATAAATTAAATTATCGGCAACTTTCTCGCCAATTAACTTCATTAAAATTTTGGATTTTAATATATTTCGCACATTTCTGTGCTTAAGTGCTTTTTCTAATGAATGAAAAAGTACATCCCACACTTGCGCTTTCTTCATATTATCCATCTCCTATATAATAAATGTATATTTTTTTCATTATTTTCGTTTGCGGTCCTTTTCTCATGTTTGATTGGAAATGGGCTGAATGACAGTAATAATTAAAAAAGAAAGTAACACTTCAAGTTTTTAATTAAAAAAAAACTTGTTCCTTAAAAGTTTTTAATAAAGATCAAGTGAGCGTTGATGACTCTTATACGATTGCCAAAGGGAGCAGAGTAAAACAGCTTGAACGTAACGGAGCTGAACCTAAAGCTTATAATTTAGATTCCCTGTTTAAACAAACACCATTAAAGAAGTTATCAGTTCAAAAAATTCACTTATGATTATTTCTAATTTATAAACTTCGAGCAATCACGGTATATGCTTTTGATATTTTTTCCTTCTGGAATCTTCGATCACTCAAACTCAAATTACAACATGGTCCTTTTAAATTATCGTATCTGTGGCAAACATCTTAGAACCAAAACATAATCTAGAATCTGCGTCTTTAGTTAAAACAAATTTTTCTTTAAATATTTTTTTTCACCATCATGGAAATTGTGAATGAGATTACTGTAGATGCAATTTTGTGGCCATAACTTTGTGGGTACGGCTCCATACTTTCCGATAGATGTCACTAGAGAAGGACAAAGTTTTATCGATTTGGAAACCCGCTTTCATATTTAGTCGGTTGGACTAACCGTGCCATCTACAGGGCTATATAAATTCAGTAAATATGTGCAATGACACTGGTGTTATGTATCAAATCCTATTTGTAAATTATTCTTAAAATTTGGAATGCAGCAAAATTTCTATTCAACGTTTGGGTTCTGAATCTCCACCTGTGAGACAAGAAACCTTGATCGGCAAATATCCTTTTTGTGAAAAAATGTTAGAGATTATTTCCCGTGTACTTGTACTGACGGACGCTCCTCTATATACTGCAAAAATTTCGTGCGAAACTAAGTTCTCTTTTTAGAGACATTGAATATGTTTACAAAAATCACCGAGCGTAAAATTAATAGGTTTTCGTAAATTAAAATTCTCTTTTTTTTATATGTCCGTTTTTTCGGTAATATCAACAATCTTTTCCTTAAGTGGAATTTTATAAAAATTATTAATTTTGGGCAAAATTTTATTGTTGTGAGACATAAATACTTCTCATAAACATTGGATCAACGGTGTTCCAACATTTTCAGCTTTCCATTTCACTGAATACTACGTAATAAATCAGATATGGGGATATAGTAACTCCCCACTTTCTTCCGTATATTTGTTCTCCTTCCTATTTGGGAACATGATTTTATATTGTTGATCCAGCTTTTTACAAAATATCGTATTTAAATAGCAGATTAGATCTATTGATGATCAATACCAATAAATGCATTATATGCCTTTGCGGTTAAATCAACAATCTTTTTCTTCATAGAAATTTTATAAAAATTATTAATTTTGGTCAAAATTTAATTATTGTGAGACATAAATACTTCTCATAAACATTGGGGCAACACTCTTCCAACATATTCACTTTCCCACTTCACTGAATACTAAGTAATAAATCAGACATGGGAATCAGACAGGAAATCCGTACTCTGCTCTGAATATTTATTCTCCTTCACGGTTGGGAACATGATTTGATATTGTTGATCCAGCTTATCAAAAGATGTCATATTTCACTGGTATAATAGAGCTGTTAATGATAAATATTAATATATTCATTATATAACTTTATCTATTTTAAATAATAATTGTATTGATAATTTAATACATACTTATAATCCGTACTAGTGAATTCCGAAGAAAGTATAGTAAAATTTATAATCCTTAATATGCATTAAAAGAAGATTCCTTGTAGTCCATATCTCCACTCTGTATGACAATAGATGTAATGCTTCCTAAATGCAATAGTCAAATTTAAGGATATACACCACTAATTTAGTTAAAAAAGCATAAATACATATAAATGTTTTTCCTTATATTCGCACACTCACTTCCTTTCCTTGACCATAAAAACTTCGTATTGGAGTTGCATTTCGAAATAAATTTCAGTTTTGTGCTTTTGTTGATTCATTTCTAGTTTACTTTTTTTCTTTACTCTGTTCGAAGTATTTCTTTCTAATCTGATCATCTAGAGATAATATTCTCAGGTTATTCTTCCAATCTTAATTTTCTGGAATATAGAGTTTATTTTAATTTCCTGGCAATTTTCTTTTATTAAATATATTATTTCATACAACACTCATAAATTTCATATAAAAGGATTAATAATGATTATCAGAATTAGAGGATTGAGATACTTGGCTTCAAAATGATCGGTAGAAATGATCTGTATTTTTAATTCATTACATTCTGAAAATTATTAATGATACCTTTACAATTTTTTAAAGTAAGATGTAATCTACTTTCATGTTTTAAATTTTCTATGTGTATTTTCAGTAAATGTATTACAACGTTATGTATTGTCAAATAAAACCATGAATAGTTACTTAAAATAATTAAATTATTCGAAGCTTTTCACGTTGAAAAATTAAAATTTTGTGAGATTTTCTTTTTTTTTTTTTTCTACAGCAATCTTTCTTTTTTCTAGAATTAGAATGTCAAAAGTCTGGAATGATTTTTTTTGGATTAAATAAAGGAGTAAAAAACATGTATTCACTGGCATTACAAAGAAAATTTTTTTTATAGAAAGGTTGTGGATGTTTAGTTATCAACTTTTAAGACAGGATATGAATTATGTTACTGGAGTTTAAATTCCTGGGTGTTGCAGTGTATAAACCAACATGTGTATGGTTTGCTAGAGCATATTATCGTGTATGCACAATTGGTAGAGTCCGTTGGCTTATGCCACTGTTACATGATAGAATAGGATTCGTATTTCTTACTGATTATACAGTACAGTTGAAGGACTTTATACAATGTAAAGCATGAGTAGCACGGTGGAGTTGCAACAACGGCACTTGAAAACTTGCTGAAAAATTTTAAAAAACTGAAATAATAATAATGAACTACAAATTATTTTTACAACTTTATTGAAATGCGGTTGATACGCACAAAAAAAAGAGTAATCAGAATTTATTTTAAATACACTTAATTAAATTACAAAAAATAATTATTATGCTTAGAATATTCCTTCATTGCTATGTGCCCTCCTTCACCAGGTTTTGGAATTTAGCGTGCCTTTAAAACTATTAACTATTTGCTGAGATTTAGGATTTCTTATACCGATATTGTGGGACATTAAAGCAATTTAAATTTCATATTACAAGGCAAAGATTGTACTTTTTCTACCCTAATTATGGTCATTTATAATTTGTGAACAAATTTTTGCTTTTTGTTCCTTGATTTTGGAGAAAAAAGATTAACATATTTCACTTATTTGCAGGAATTATCTATCAAATTTGAAAATGTTCCAACTTATTCTAAATTCAAAAATTTATTATCATTTTGCAATATACATTATGGTCTTGAGGACTTTTCAGGATGAT
Source organism: Trichonephila inaurata madagascariensis (assembly GCA_019973955.1). Lineage (NCBI taxonomy): Eukaryota > Metazoa > Arthropoda > Arachnida > Araneae > Nephilidae > Trichonephila > Trichonephila inaurata. Next base: position 138,018 of record BMAV01010170.1, read on the forward strand.
ATGGGGGATTGCTGATATTTTCAAAAATTCTTTTCAAGTTTCTTTGCAAGATGTTTATTGTTACCAACTATAATATACAAATATATATACAAATGAAATTTATTCAAAAAACTGTAAGAAAATTTTAAAAATTAAACCTAAGTGTGTACTTTGGGTGTTAATTATTTTATTATTTTTAAATTTGCTCTACTTAGGCTTGCAAAAAAAAATATGTTATTTGCGTAATCCCATAATAACAATGAAAATAATAATTTTTCAAAATTTCATATTATTTTGCTTCTTGAAAAAGTTGGAAGTGGCACGTAATTTTTTTATCATATATTGGCATTTTCCCGAAAAAGTTAGCCACCCCTGATGTAAAGCGATTGCTGCAGAATTTTTCATGTTAAAAATCCGAAATCGCCAAGTAGCGTTAGTGTTGCGGAGAGAAAGTATGGAATCCTCCCTGGGAAATAAAGGATCAAATGTAAAGTAACGTTTTTATGTAACACACAGACCCGTTGCTTTTTTGGCGCTGAAATAATCAAGATTGACACTTTTATATGTTTGTGTCAAATTGGCTGCAATCTAGAATTTGCAGTCAAGGCAACTCCTTAAGAGTGGGGGTCATTTCCCAGGTAACACCATATAATAGCTGCTCCCGCTACCAAATTTCAAAGTTTGACTTTTATTCAATTCAAACTCTTGCCGGATAATCAAATGTATTCTTCTAGTAAGGAAGATATAATGCATTTCGGGTGTAATTTTTGTTTTAGTTCTTGAGTATGCATTACGTTGGATTCTCTCTCCAAGTCTGTAATAATTTCTCCCCTACTGACGATGCAACTGCATTCGAATTTCACACACACAAACCTTTTATATATTATAAAGTTGAATGTGTGATTCTACTTCAAGCAGTGCTTCTCAAACTTTCAATGTTGGCAACCCAAATTTGAATCATAATTTTCATCGAAACCCCTTCAA
>BMAV01010171.1:8832-22791 GCA_019973955.1 Trichonephila inaurata madagascariensis
TAATACGTAAAATTTAATTAAATATTTGTTATTAATGATTAATTTTATTAATTAATGCTAATTATTTTTTCATTAATTAGTTTTTTACTGTGTTTTGTTCCTGAAAACCGACAAAATCAAAAATAGCATGATACCAGAATGGTGAACTTTCAACTCCGGACCCCCCCTTGAAAAATTCCTGTGTGCGCTACTGCGATGGACTATATATAACACTATTTAAAATCGAAATTTCTACAGTAATTGTGAATAACAACAGTCTTAAGTTTATTCCACGGACGCTTTTAATTCTTATAATCACTCAAATGATCAAAAAGATCTCCAGATAAACTATAATATCTCAAAAATATACAAAAATTAAATACGTATCAAGTTTAACCAGCATCGATTACGCATTACAATTACTTTTCTCCTACTGAAAAAACATATTTACAAGAGATGCCAATAATCGACATAATTTTAGCAGCAAACGATAATATATCAGCAAATAAATTAAATAATCAGATAAACTAGCGTTAAATGAATTACATATTGAATTAAAGCAGACGATAATAATATGGAATAGAATCTTCAGCCTAAACTGTATCTGTAACTATAGTATAATTTAAATTGTCAATTGAAAATTAATTCAAAAAAATAAAGAGAAAAAACTTTTGAATGAAACTAGTAAATATTTTACAATTTGAAACAATTATATCGATACAGCTATTGATATCGTGAAAGAGTTCGAATGTTAGTATTATCGAAGGAAAAAAAACCCAAAAAACTGTGAAACTTTTGACAATATTGCGTTATATAATCGATATTGTCATTCATTGAATAAAATATCAATAGTAATATATGACAGGAATATCGATGTTTGAATTATAGATGTTCTTAAAACTGCTTGATTCTACATAATGACATACACATAAAGCGTGGATATAGGTGTCCAAAATAAGGCAAGAAGAAGTTGCATTTCTTCAAAAACGTGAATATTATTTTTTTCTCTCCAAAGAAAGACTTGAACTGCGAGTTCTCGGACCGAGATGACCCAAAACCTCAGGCCAATTAAAAGAATATGTGATGTACTTTCTTTATACAGGTGTGTGCACTCCTTATACATAATTTATCAATCTTACAGGAAGGAAGAGAAAGGTACAATCACAATGTCGGGTGGAGCCGATTTCAAAGGGTCAGGGTATATTATCAAATAAGGATAAAGTTCTTGAAAGGTTAGGACGTTTCGAACAATTCCAAACGTACGTAAATTTGAGTGATGTGTCCAATGGGTAATCGCGCGAGACTGGATAAGATTGGTCCAAGAAAGTTATTTAAAATAACCTACGAAATGCCTCAATGAATTTTAAAAAATAAGTATTTCAAGATAATCTTTATGTACTGCATGTGTAAAAGCTAACTCAAGAATTAATTATTAATATTTGTTTAAGGTATCCGACTATATGTTCGGAACCATGATTTTATAAAAAAGTGCATAAATGGATAATTTTCATGATATTTAGTGTCACTTAGATTAGAATACATGTATAAAAAAATTTTTTAGGACATTATGACAAAAAAAATATTTAAATTCAATATTTTGGCGAAAAACTAACTTAGAATAACATTTTTTCAAAATGTTCTCCTTTTATAAAAAATGCTTTTATAATAATAATATTGTGTGTGTGTGTGTGTGTGCTTGTATAAAGTAAAGACTTCTCCAGAGAGTCTGAACTAGGATTTTTGAAAAATTCACATTATTTTCAGAGTTACAGGCAATTGAAATAGGTATCGGCGTTTTTTTCTTAAAATTTCTCCCCTTTGTTGTAGTAAAATCTGGATATAAATCCACTTCTAAGTTATATAATTCAAAAATTCTACTTCAGCCTCTGAACAGAGGTCTGAGCTATATACAGGCAAAATATTATTATAATAGAAGCATTTTTCATAAAAGGAGAATGTTTTGAAAATGGGCCATTCTATGTTTATTTTTTGTCAAAATATTGTACTTAAATAATTTTTTATTGTAATAATATTTTTAAAACAATTTTATTTACGTTTTCTAATCTAAATGACACTAAATATCACAAATATTATCCGTTTATAAGCTTTAGCAAAATCACGGTTCCGAACGTAGTCGGATACCTTAAGAAACTGAAAATTGTCGTCTCTGATATGAATCATACTGTAAATATCGTTTCAAAGCTTTGGAAATTGTTTAAAATTAACCATTAATTGGTAGTTGGACAAATAATAATAATAATATAAAAATGAAGAATAGGAAGAATTTTTATGAAAATATGCTTAACAAACGCTTCTTTTATCAGAGGGTCATGATTAGAACTTAAATATTAGGTGTACCGGAAAGTTCTGCCCGTTCCGTTTATAACATGTTTCAACAAGTATGCCCATATTTGCACATATTTCTCCCTCTCTCTCTCTTTATCACTGAATGTATACATACTGACTTAGAAAATGAACTAAAACAAAAATGATTCATATTAGTATTAACGAGAAGCGCGATCTTGTATGCATGGCTACTGATAAAGTTTATTTACGCCATTGTACTTGGTACGAATTCCAACAAGGAAGAAATTCTACTGAAGCGTGTAGAATCATATAGGAATGATTACTTGTGTTGCCAATGTGTAAAGCGTCACTAATGAGTAAAATAAAATGACCTTCTGCGTAGAGTTATAAAATTAAAATTATTAATTGAAAATCATAAAACGTAAAACTGCTTTCTGTAAATTCTGTGAAATCGTGATAGTATGGAATTTAAAACGGCCCTTATTGCTTTATCCGGAAGCAGAAATAAATTTCAGAGGTTTTTAGAGTTGTTACTTCAACTGCAGTGTATTTCTGCCATTGAAGGACGTTTCTTTTCAGTAACTGCTGTCATAATTGCATAAAATCAGTGCTTCTAATACATTATTTTGTATCTTTCTTCCTATTCCTGTTATTGCCAATGTGCTTTGAGGACCATTTTATACTTAAATCATACCCCCTTGTTCGTCATCTACATTTATTTATTTTAATTTTTTAGATAAAATCGCTAATTTTCAGGATTTGCCGCTAAGGATGTTTTAAATTGGTCTTAGATGGCAACATATGACCACTTTACCACAAATAGACATACTTTGACAACTTTAGCTTTCCACCTTTGAAATAATTTTGCTGTTTAAGGATAAAACCATACATTCTATCTTTTTTATGTGGCATTCGCTTCATTAACAGAAGGATTTATAGAACAAAAAAAAGGTTAAGAAGCTTTACTTAAGAGCATTTGTTAACCAAATTGGTATTTCTGATTTACTAAATTTGATCAGTTTTAATTGCATCTGACAATTACATGACATACTTTTTTGACGAATAAAAAAAGATAAAAGTTACTTAACCCTTCCCGAATTGAGCTCGGCCACTGTGAAAATTTACGTTGTACAATCGGTCTTTCCCGAATTATTTCACATGTGCTTTTTGAGGTTTCGAATAATTGAAAAGTACCACTCGGTGGAATTTTCTGCAAAAGGAAGACGTCCTTCTGCTGAGCAGCCCCTTCACGCGCTTGTCTGAAGTACACTTAGTTGACTACATTCCCACAACAGAGAAGAAACCTAATCAAATGCGACGGTGTATTATTTGCTGCTCAAACAGAGACAGTAAAGTGAAGGTAAAAAAAAAGAACAAGATTCTACTGTCCAGATTGCAATGTTGGGTTATGCGCAGTACCATGTTTTTGAATTTATCATACATGATCAAATTTGGATTCATAAATTCATAATCATTTATGTAAATGCAAAATATGTAAATAAAATTTGAAATTCAAGATAAAAGCTAGCTATTCTAAGCTTTATATTTATAGTTAGTAAAAATTAATTCCAAGGTCTAATGATTTTTGCCATGCAAAAGAACCAGCTTTACAGGTAAATTATTCATTTATTTAAATAGATTTTTTTTTACATTCATTTTTAGGAAATTTTGTACACGCATGGTGGCTATTGTGTTTAAAAAGATATCCGTGTTTGGAAATAATCAAGAAAGTAATCCAGTTTGATCCATAATCCAGAAACAAAATGAACCTAGAAAGGGTTAATTTCTCCCAGAAAGCAGAAAGTGAAAACCTCAGGAGATCACATAAGGCTCTTAGGATACCAGATCCTTATTTTTATCGTGTTTATAACGCTACAAAACAACAACATTTCAAAATATTTATGCCATCCGTTGACCTTTGCATCCTACCTTCTCACCCGGACTTGGAACAACAAAACGAAACCAACCCAAAACAAAGCATTGGTCTGGAAGCATTTCTCCCCACACAAAATAACTAGGGAGAAGAAGTATTTCTTCTTGCAGTGTGGTGAAAAAAAAACCGGTTGTGATTTTCTCAGGTCTTGGAGCTGACTTCCTGAGATAGTAAATGGACAGGTTCAGGAACCTCGAAGTGGGACAAGCCGCTCACTTTTGCATCAACAAGCCAGACTTCGTCAACAAACCATACCCTTGATGGCGTGACCAACAAAACATTACCTTCTACACTCGAAGGCGCAGAGGTATTATCAACGCTTGATTTAATCTGACGTCACTTGGAAAGAGGAAAAGAATAAGTGTTTATTTAGTTGCATCCACGGATTTTAACTCGAAAATGGCTAAGTCTTGAGCTGAAGTGGAAAATGAAGACTGGCGCCATTAGCAAGTTGAGATCGCATAAAAGGAAGACAAAAGAAAAAAAAAATAAACGAGAAATTGGGTTGTTTTGCCTTTAATTGGAAGCGGGAATCGTAAGGTGTTATGGGTAATTTAATTTTAGATTTCGAGTGTTGTAAATGAACGGAAAGAAGTGGAGGAAAAAAAGATTTGGATAAGAAATCGTTTTAAAATGGCTTGTAAGTTGTTTAGGATCATTAAAAGAAACGGGGGTTGTTCTTTTTGTTTGCTATCATATTGAGGTTGTTAACCTAAGGTATGTAAACAATTCGTAAATGGTTTTGTGTTATTGACTTTTAAAAAAACAACTGTGTGTAAACAAGAGAATGAATGGAAAACGGTAGGTACGAGATATCCCGTTGAAAAACCTCTAATTTTTTTTTAAATCATTACGAATAATAATTAGTATATGCTTTAGTTTAAATACTGACCCAGAGCATTATTTTCTTACAAATAAATGTGCCTATAATTATTATCTTTGCCTAAAAATAGAGACATAAACTCAACACTTTACAGTTTTTAAAAAATTATTTACCTTATATGAATAATTTCATATGGTTGTAGAGCAAACATCCATTTGTTCTTTAAAACGTTATATGCATACTGAATCTTTCACTTTGAAAATTTATCCCGGTATACAAGGAAAAATAGTATGAAATATTTTTATAAAAGAAAAAGAATGGGACAAATAAATAATATAATAGTTTGATGTATGTCTATACAATTTAGTGTGAACTTAAAAAGCTCTTTGTAATTTCTTTTTATATGTGACACATGCACATATACAAACACACATCCTGATATTTGAAAATAAAACCCCTTGAAATTTGTAACAGATAAAATTTATGTACATATATCAGAAACTAAAAGCACATATATTATCAGTTGCTTCGAAACTGTTGTTCTTTCTAATTTTGAAATACACAAACTCGTTTCGGAAGGAATTATCGATTAAAAATTCTTTCAATCAACAAACGTCATGGAAACGGAACGTTCTTTATTTTTCATTAATTGAGAACTGTTAGAAATGACTTTTGTTTTATATTTTTATTGTATTCCATTTTATTTCAGAGTTACATTTTTCGCTAAATAAAATCTTAAAATAATCTATTAACTGTAAAAATCTTAATGGACTGTTTACATAGAATTATTGCAGTAATATAATTTCTGACATTATTTATTGAAATACAATTAAGTTTCTTTGAAAAAACTAAGTATGCAGCCGCTCTTGCTGTTAATAACTGCAACTGAATGTCCAAAGCTCTGCAGAAGTACTCTTTAGTGACCTTACATCTTCAGTAGAGTCTAGATGAGGAGAGAATGCGATAGCTACCAAAAATCGTCCATGTTTTTTGTTCATTATTTTTTAATAATATGCGTTGTCTTTGTGTAATTTAACAAATTAATAATGGATTATTGCAGTACATGAGACTACACAGGACCTAACCCCCAAATTTAGAAAATCAGTTAATTAAAAAAATAGATTCTTATAAAATTTTGATTTTCTTTATTAGTTCTTTATTAGTTCAGATGAATTAGAAAAAGAAGAAAAAAAAAAAAAAAACGCTGAATAATTTTGTTAGTTCTTGCAGAAATACTGAAATAGCAGCAAAACAGTTTTATAAACATTTGTCTATCATTCATTAAGGTATCCGACTACGTTCGGAATCATGATTTTAAAAAAGCGCATAAATGGATAATTTTCATGATATTTAGTGTCACTTAGATTAGAATACATGTATAAAATTGTTTTAAGGACATTATGACAAAAAAAAAATTATTTAAATACAATATTTTGGCAAAAAATTAACTTAGAATAACCTTTTTTCTAAATGTTCTCCTTTTGTGAAAAATGCTTCTATTGTAATAATATTTTGCCTGTCTATAGCTCAGACCTCTGTTCAGAGGCTCAACTATTATTTTTGAAAAATTCACATTATTTTCAGATTTACAACCATTTGAAATAATTATCGGCGTATTTTCTTAAAATTTCTCCCTTCTGTTTTCGTAAAACATAGATAAGCCGACTTCCAAGTTATGCGTTTCAAAAATTCTAGTTGAGCCTCTGTACAGAGGTCTGAGCTATATACAGGCAAAATATTAATACAATAGAAGCATTTTTTACAAAAGGAGAACATTTGGAAAAAAGGTTATTCTAAGTTAATTTTTTGTCAAAATATTGTACTTAAATAATTTTTTTTTTGTCATAATGTCCTTAAAACAATTTTATATACATTGTCTAATCAAAGTTATGCTAAATATCATAAATATTATCCATTTACACGCTTTTGCAAAATCACGGTTCCGAACGTAGTCGGATACCTTAAATACCAGTACAGATGTTCGTTCGCACTTTATGGAAACGCGCGATTTTGATTTATCTCTATAAATGCCGTATTTTTTTAAGGAGATTTGCTTCTTTCTCATAACCATGATTCTTGACAATAGCTCTAGTTCCAATTTTCCATGAAAGTGAACTTTTTCTTAGTGCTCTCACGCCAAATTATTCCATTCCTCCTGAGCCGTTTTTCCAAGTCCGTTCTGTGTTCTTGAATGCTGTTTTCTTAAGGCTCGTCCCGAGGTCACTCGCGCCTGTTTTTGCTACCGTCGTTACTCGTGGGGTGTAGAGAACACCCCAAACTTTTAACACGCGTATTTAATTATGAAAAAAAAATTAAGTCAATTATGATCATATTTATAAAGTACAAGATGCTTTTTGTATATTAATAAAATTAATTAATTTATTGTATACAAAAGAGACTAACGTTCATTTAAATCGTGGTTCTGCGCATTCTTTTTAGAATACTGTTAGGCTTTTCTCGTTGCTGGAGTGTACAAAACACCCCGCGCTCTTCATCACTTATTTATGTTTCTAATTCCTCCTTTACTAAATAAGCGGCAGTTGACTTATAGAAGTGTGACTAGAAGCTTTATCCATACGAAGCTCAACTTTATCAATGATCATCTTTCTATATAAGGTCGAAATTTCTTCATCAAAAATTGCTTCTAAAATATTCTGCTGATAGTAGAGTAAATTAATTTTGGCTTTACTTGATTTTTAATTTGCCCTTTGTAACAAAATCCTTCAACTAACATGAATCCATTTGGGAACTTTTCTGTACACTGACGAAGCCATTTCGTTCGGTTATTCCCATCAATTGAGCAATAGAAAATTGATCTTATTTTATTACAGTCACTTAAATACATCCATGCCTCATCGAGTGTTAATAACAAATTTCTATATTTCAGCAGCTAGGTGTGTGTTTTCATACAATTTTCTACAATTTGTTTTTCCTTCTTCAATATGTTTTGGCAAAAGCACAGATTAACTTTAGGTTTAGACATTTTATTTGAATCTTTATGAATGATTTTACTTACAATGCTGGGGGTGGGGGAAGACATTCCTGGTTTCGATGCAATGAATCTTTGAATCAGTGGGCTTTCTTTTAGGATCAGAGATTTCACTTACTTGATGGTTCCCTGTCTTCGAACAGTCTTAGGGTGAGATTCGGTAATCATGTTTTCATTTTTACATTCAGCTTGACGTTTATTTCTCTTTCAAGTTTAATATATTACAACTACCTTTTTTGAAATGCAATAACAGAGATTTTTGCACCTCTTTATAATTTTTCGATACGAGCATGACACAAGCGCAATGGGCTTGATTCATGAAGTCACATGATAAAAACAAACACGTGTTTTCCATTGAATTCAAAACAAACATTAAACTAATTGTAGTTGTTCGATTTGATAGACTCAGATAAAATTTCAAATTTCATATTTGGGTAAAGATGTTTAAATGTTAAAAAAAAATATTCTTCAAAAAGATTTTTTTAAATTAAAAAGAAGTCGTATTTTATGCTTATATTTTTAAATAAAATGCATTTTGTATGCATATGTACTTTTTAAGAGAAAGTTTTTGCAAAGAGCAAAACTTGACAACACTGAAGAGCGTGAACTGATTAGTTGGAAACACAAGATAGTTTTTATCGTGTGACTATGACGTCACATGAGTTTTTGAATTGATTGGCTAGAATCATGTGGCTTTCACTATCATGTGACTATGACGTCATATGAATTAATCTCATTACGCAACCTTCGAACCATCTATCCATTTTATGAGCAATTTTCAAAATAAATCTTTTACTTTACATTCCAATCAAAAGAAGACATTAACAGACAATTATTCTGAAGTTGCCAAAGTTTTATCTCAAAATGCAAGTGAGAAAATAAATTACAAAATCGTTTCCATAAAGTGCGAACGACCTTCTGTATAACAGATTTGCAGCTAGACAGAAAAGTAACAATAAAAATCAAAAATTAAAAACTTTGTTACATCTTTCTGTCCGGAACTTTCTTTTTCTTGTACTTTGATGTTTATAATAGGAAAAGAACATATCCGGAATATTAATAATAATAACATAATTGCTCAATTATTTCTTTTCTAAGGCTTGTCTTGTCATTTATAATCTCATCAAGACTAATTCAATAACCCGCACCAATCTGCTTGTGTTATGAGAGCCAGTATTTCTTCTTTGATAAGAAGTGTAGTTGATTTTGAACGAAACCTTGTAAATGTAAATGTTTACTTCATTATTCCTTTCCCCTCAAATGGTAAAATGTTTCCCTGTAGACAACCTAGAAAGGAAGAATCGTCGAAACGGATTCTGAGAGAGAGAGAGAGAGACGTGAATACATTTTCCTCATGAAAAAAAGTATACCTAATCGTTAATTATATATTTGTAAATTAGCACTTTTATTGATGCCACCAAGTTTGAGGCTTCATTTTGAAGTAACCACTGGTATCTGACATTAAATTGAAAAGTTGTTGTTCTGGGACAGACAATAACCTGACTTTTTATTCTAAATATTTAATAAGTATTAATTTATACTTGGATAAGCTGGTGATCTGCGAAAGTTTACTTCAAATGCATTCGAATTCATGGTTGAAGTAAATATTCACATGATAAAAATTGCATCAAATATATTTAAAATATATTTTTTAAACTATTAAAAAATATCTTTTTCAATATAGTTTAATTTTTTTAAAAAAAAACATGTTATAACCTGATTTAGATATAATAAATATTAAAAACAATACTAACTTTCCATAATTATCGAATATAAGATCTTAAGATTTTTTGAGGCCCTTGGCCCTATGCAAATGTAGGCCCCACCAGTGACCCGTTTACATAGACATTGTCAAATACTTATACAAACGGTAAACACCCTTAAGAAAACAAATGAGGGTGACTCAATTTTTCAAGAATAGGCACAAACCGACTCCATTGACTGCCGCCTTTCACCTAAATGCTGGTGTATGGGGATAGACCTAGGCCTAGACAGGAGGACGAACATGACATAATACGCGCAGTTTTGCCACTATTGTCAGTTGTGATATAGTTCGAAATTCCTAGTTTTTTTGGGAGAATATGTTGGGGAATGTGACATTTGACGATTAAAACTATTTTGATCAAGATCTTATTCAGGCCGAGTCAAGGCCCTGAGTCGGCCAATGGCTTAAAACAATGCCCTCCCTGTTCCTGTCGAATGGTCACGTTAGATTAACTATAGTCGTATGAAATTGCATTTTTTATATTCCATCAATATAAATCTTAAAATGAGCATTTTTTACTTTTTTAAAAAAAAATTCTATTTGCTACGCATTTTTAAAAATCGAAAATGATTCTTGCCGTTGTCAGATTCTAGCAATAAAGGAGTAACTAATGGGAGTTATCAAAAGCACTGACATTTTCTAAATTTTCAGAAATATTTAATAGAAAAATATCACCATTCTTCCATCTGATACATTTACACAAAACAACGTTTTATCTTTATATAAAAAATCACTAAGACCTTACATTTATTATTATTACTGTAATTTTTCTCTGAATTAGGAGTATTATTTTCACATAAAAAAAAAAAAAATTCGAAAATTCATTGAAAATTGTTCACTGAAATTGCACGAAAAAATAATATTTTAATTTTTATAACATGTAATGGTGTTATTATGATAATTAGTAATACCAAACAGAATCGTATGATATCATTAAGAGGCCGCGGTAACCTAGTGGTTATGGTCCCGAACTCGTTGTCGACGTGTCACGGGTTCCAGTTTGGGGCAACTGAGGACTCACCATGTAGAGAGGACACGTTAAATCTGTCTTATCTGAAAGCCCTGTTGGTGTAGTGTGGTAGTTTGGAGAGGTGTGCCAGATCCTCACTTGATCGAGGCTCAAAATTACGAAGTCCTTCGCCTATAGCCCTCCTTTGGATTTTTTTATGCAATGTTAATATAATTCTCTCTCCACATTCAGCAATATCAGATAAATAGAAACATATTGAAGAATAAAACGCAGTGTAAACTGCTATGAAAAATATTTATGAACATAAATGGCACCAAATTTTAAGCCTTTCCTTATCGACTTTAAATGTAAATAATAAGCCAAACATATCAGTGGCACACACAGGAATTTTTCAAGGAGGGTGTCCAGTGTCGAAAATCCTCCATTCGCATATCATACCCCAATACGCCGCCCAACATATTCTTCCGATTTTGTCGATTGTCGGGAACAAAAAACAGTAAAAAATAATTTATTAAATAAATAATTAGCATTAATTAATAAAATTAATTATAAATAACCAATAATTAATTAAATTATGCCTACCATATACATAAAATTATAATTACAGTAGAACGTCGTTTATCCGAACGTTTATTATCCGGAGCGTCAAATATCCGGACCAGTTTTTTTTTTTGTCAACTACATGTACTGATATGAATACATTTTCGAATAGTCAAGGGTTCATCAAATGTTTTCTGAGTTAGAAAAAGCTATGGAGTGGTACGAACAACAATCAGAGTGCTGTCCTACTCAACTACTGCTGCTCAAGAGAATCAGAGACCTTGCAGCAGCGAAAAAACGAATGTGTACTCGTATAATGATACAGCAAAAAATAAGTGATTATTTTCCAAAATAAAGGTAAAATTGCGACATTTTGCACCTATTTTGCTTTTTCTTCAAGCATGTTTCCCGCATGTGATAATTTTCAATATTCGTATAGTGTCCAGTTTCATATACTGCATGGATCGCATTCGGTTTTTGGTTATCCGAACAATCGCGTATCCGAACGGTGTCCGGTCCCAGTTGATTCGGATAAACGACGTTCTACTGTAATAGAAAAAAATTGCAATGGAGGGGGGAGGTCGGACCAGGGGACCCCCTTCCTTCTTATATGCACCACTGCTCAACATTAAAACAAAACCGAACTATACCATTTCAATTTTTGAATACTTTAACTGTGTGTAAGCAATGAAAAAAAAATCGTTATTTTATAAAATATTTATCTTTAGTTTTTTTTTTTTTTTAAATATTTTATATCATACAACTCAAATGAAAATCGAAATACGTGTCACTGAAATTAAGGATCTCATTCAAAAGGCCGTGTGTTCCCCATTCTTGATCTACTGCTAGATTAGCTATGCTAACATGTTCTGTAAGGGAGGCAATCAGAATAATTTATAAATAGACTCAAAGGGGCACAGAAGCTGGTCTAAATTGGTTTTCCGCAAAGCGGAAGGTATGTGTGTAGATGTTAATTTCAGATCTAACACAAATTAACATTCTGCAGTGCATAAAAAATTGACAAGACTTTGTAGTACGTATCAAAATAGCTCTGTAAGACTTTTTGCTGTGGAGCAGACATGGAATACTTTGTTACATTACGCCTAATATAAAATTCTAATTACGGTGTTTTTTACCCACAAGAGTTATTTAATATTTGTAAAATGTGGTGCTCATCGAGTATACGAGCAAACAAGCACACAAAATGCTAATTACAATTCACATTTAACATTTTTTCCCCCTCAATTTTTATCGGTGTATAATACAGGACAGGGATGGCGAACCAGTGACACGCCTGTTATTGATGGTACGCGACTCAATAATTTTGGCACGCCAGTGATCAAAACGGTTTGCATATCATTTCACAAAATTCACTATAAAGTATTACAAACAAACGTGAGTGATTGGCTCGCGGGGAGCACACTCGTTTTTTAGTCTTGCCTTAGTTACGTCGTAGACTACAATTGCTTAAGATGTAAAGCTTGTCTACGCATAGCGTAGTCAGTTTCATTGACACAACTGTATTTTAAAGTCTATCTTTGTTATATTTATGATTTTTAACTGTTATTTAACATGGCTAGTTCAGCAAAAGAACAAAAAGTGAAAGATAGTATGTGAAACACAGAGAATTTCAAACTTGGCGGACCAAGAAACATGGCATGATTAGTAAAGGCGATAAAGCGGTGTGTGTTTTATTTTCTGGAATGGTGGTATGCAGAGCATCGTCTGCAAAATGGTATTTCGAAACAAATCACAAACCTTCTTGTCAAAAAAGTGAACCACAACAAAAAAAAAATTGCTTGGAAACCGTTTGGCAGATGACTCAAATTCAGCATGTATTCTACAAAAAGTATAACTTCTTACAATCCTAATATAAGTTATTTGTCATCCCTGTAATGACTTCACGCAGCTCTGGGATAAACTATTTATTTCTCAGTAAGAAAATCATCATCAAAAAAAAAAAGAATATTCTATCATAATTAATTAGCAAAAGGTTCCACAGATTTCGAGTCTCTTTCGCTGCAATGTTTCATATCTCTCGCATAAAACAATGTCCTAAACTGACACTCTAGAGGAAAGTCTTATACATAGGATACGTAAAAAGGGTTCACTCTCGGTAATTCCACACCGAGTGAGTGAATATTAACGTCGCATTGTTTAGCTACACGAGGGCTTTTGGCGACGGACCACGTAATTTTGAACCATGGTCAAGTGACGTGGACGACACCTGAGCTGGCACCCCTCTCTCCTAACTACCACACCACACCAACGGGAGGACGTTTCAGCTCTCGACAGATTTAACGAGCATCGCTGCCCAACACGGCGGGTCTTTTGTAGTACTGGGCTCGAACTCGTGACATGCCTGCCATGGTCCGATACCTTAACCACTGGGCTACCGCAGCCCAATTCCACACCGAGTTTGGGTGAGTTCGCTGGCTCCAAATCTGCCGTGCAGTTGCTCCTTCGCAATTTCCACGGTCCCAAAATCCGCCTTACTTCGCGGACTAAGGTACAGCTGTAAATCAAGTCTTTGGCGAGAGGGGCTTTCAAATCAGTTCTCTCTCCCTCACGTAGTTTCTCCGGTTCAGAATCCGCCTTAACTCTCGGATTCAGTATCGCTTTCATATCGTTGATCGGGACTCAGACCGTTCCC
>BMAV01010171.1:52480-82332 GCA_019973955.1 Trichonephila inaurata madagascariensis
TGATTTTTTTCCGACTGGTTATAATTCTAAGTATATAATACGTAAAATTTATTTAAATATTTGCTATTAATGATTGATTTTATTAATTAATGCTAATTATTTATTCAATAATTAGCTTTTTACTGTGTTTTGTTTCTGAAAATCGACAAAATCAAAAATAGCATGATACAAGAATGGTGAACTTTCAACCTCGGACCCCCCCTACCTTGAAAAATTCCTGTGTGCGTGGTTAAGAAATGTTGCAGCAATATACAGAGTACTATTTACTACTCAGTACAAACTTATCAGTAATCAACACTTGGTTATTTATATTGCAGAAAAATAATTTTTCGAGTCAAAATCACACATCTCACCATAATTAAGTTTTTTTTTCCAATTTTTCGAACATTTAACCTCTTTGTAGAAATATTAAATTGTGAAATTACTCTGTGTGTTTTCAATTATTTTTCTCCTTACCTCCATATTATAGGACATCTTTTCCGCATAGGCAAGTTCCGATAAATTATAATTAAATACCCCTACAACAACTCCCAAGTATTTCGTAAATTGTTGAAAAAGTCTCAGGTAAACAAACACAAGTGAAACTGCCATGCACGTGATGCGTCTAAAATTTGTTTCGTTTGAACGAGGTTATTGTGAAGTGAATCCAACGTTTTTCCTTTGCATATTACTTAAACACAATGACGAAAACATGTTTTCGTGCTCATAGTTTCGCCACGTTGTTTCGTCATTACAAGGTAAAGATATCGCGTGCGATTCGAAGCAGGATTGAATGTTTTCCGTTACGGATGAAAAATACATATTTTAAAAATACGTTAATTTTGTCATCCTTTTAATGATAAACGATTTGACTCGTTTATCATTCGTTTATCAGCAGTTTAATTTAATATTTTTTTTTGAGTGAACGTGTTTAAATTTTAAATTGTATGCATTAGTTACAAATTTAAATTATATAATCAATTTCTCATCATAATGACAGGACAAACATTGTCATTTTAACGCAAGAATGTGAATTATATTTAGAAAGTGAAGGAAAGAAGAAAAAAAAGAAACAGAGAGGAAAGGAGAGGAAAGGAGAAGAGAGAGAGAGAGGAGAGAGAGGGAGCGAGAACGAAGGATAGAATACGAGAGAGAAAATGAGAAAAAAATGCGATAGAGGAAAATTGAAAGAGAGAGAAAGAGAAAGGAAAGGAAGAGAGAGTGAGAAAAAGAGAATGCGAAAGAGGGAAACAGAGAGAGAAAAAAATGAGAGAAAGAGAGAGGGAGGAGAAAGAAAGAGAGAGAGGGAGGGGAAAGAAAGAGAGAGGGAGAAGAAAAAAGGAGAGAGGGGAGAGACAATGAGAAAGAGAAAGAGAGAGGAAGATGAAGAAAGAAAGAGGGGAAGAGAGAAAGAGAGAGTGAGAAAGAGAATGCGAGATAGAAAATGAGAGGGAGAGAAGAGAGAGGGAGAGGGGAAGAAAAAGAAAAAGGACAGCGAGAAAGAGAAAGAGAATATATAGAGAGAAAAAAAGAGTGTAATTCATAAAAATTTGACGGAAAAACCGAAATGAATTCACATTATCTCCTAGCTATGACTCCTGCTCGAAGACCTGGTATGAATGCATTTTACTGAGTTAATATTACTTTCTGAAATTGAAGTTTGTAAACAAATATTAAAGAAAATTGTTTGTTCGAAATTAAGCCCCCAACCCCCTCTACCTATCGATTGCAAGTACGAACCAGACTATCTTGGCCCCTCAAAAGAAAACTGAATGATTTTCTTACTATCGTTTCTCACCTGAAACAAAACACGAGGCATGTTGGTGACAGATCTCGAAATTTTGAACTAGTCAAGTGATGAGAACGACATCCACTAACTTCCACACCATGTCAATGTTAAGATTTTGAGGCCTAATACATGTAACGTGCATCGGCCTCTCTAAACGTGGGTCTTTATTGGAACTATGTTTAGAATTCGATGTAAGGTCGTGAGCCTTTAAAATGACTTCATTACTTAGTAGCAAGAGGAAGCACACAGCTATTAGCCCAAATGCCCATTGCTTATATATTAATTAAATAAATTAAATTCGTTTTTAAATTTTACTCTTCACAGCCTTTGGCTGGAGAAAAGTTCATGTCCGGTGTAATGTTCGTTGATCTTCCGGTGATCATCTCCCGGGTGAGGCTGTCCCCGCAACCCCTTTTGCTGGTGTTGTCCAAGATCATTCACTGGAGTGATTGCACCGCAGACTCCGGCAAAACGTCTTTAAAGGCCGTATCACACGTACACGTTTCAAGCAATTTTTCGATCATTCGTGCAATTTTTACTCATTTGCTAAACAACGGCTTTCGAACAACTTTTTGCTAGTGAGCGCAAAAAATTGTTCCAAATAAAAGTTGCTTGAAATTCTAGCCAATGGGGTTCTTCGGCACCCCACGTTATAAACAAGATGGCAGCTTCGGTTTCGTCTAACACATCAGATATGCCGTATAATATTTTTATGGTGTATAATATTTTAACGGCGCATAATATTTTAAATAGGATGGTGCTCTATTTCTGTTTACAGCCATCAACAAAAGCGCAAGCGAAATAAAAGAAATAATTTTGGATGTTCGTTTTCCGAAGCAGAAAAATCGTTGAGTAATGTTTCAATGTGGAGATAGAGCACGACTGATGTCAGAGCATGTCGTTTTGTTTACGACAACCTTTCCTCCTCAGATTAGGCCAAAAATAGGAAGAAAAAGTTGCATGGAAAATATGCGTGTGATACGGCCTTAAGAGGTCATCTCAGTTCCTTTTTCTTGTTCGTAATCCCCGCAACCTCTACCGCGGTCTTCGAAGAATAAAAAAAAAAGCCGATATAGAAGATCGAAGAAGCCACTTTCGAGCCAACCCCTTAAAACCCCTGGGTAGGCTCATTTCACACCCCCAATAATCTCTTATTGGCGAAGGTAGCGGATCTGCACACGGCACTCCTCACCTTCGTCCCAACTCCATTGGTTCTTTGGGACAATTGGCCGGAGCGGCTGAGATCAACTAGATAGCCGTACCTCGTACCCCATATGGAGGGTCTTTCAAACGACCTGTCACTTTGATACTGAGGATACCCTCCAGGGCATGTCTTTATCACAGCAGGCAGACATTCGTTCATTCAAGTAATTCGCGATCCGCATCTGCGAAGAAACGAGACAATAGAAACTCCCAGGAGTGTCCTTTCTTTTGTTCGCTAAGACTAAAATAGTCTGGGTGTCGGTGAAGGAAAAGGTGCTTCAACATCAAAATGTTTTCGGAACCAGCTCACATCTGTTTTGCCCCAGGCATGAAGGAAGAATACACGGTCTCCTTTGGAAGATTACAATGTTCCATCATCCCCCTTTTGTTAAAATTTACAAGTATTGTCGTGAAGTGTTCGTCTAATGAACCGACGCTACATCGGGGTTCAACAACATTACCGATCATGAGCTTCTGCGCCCAACACAATTCGACTACCACAGTCATTATTAATAAGGGTAGACAACCTTAAAAAAATGGTTGGAATGTTAGATATCTTTTGCAACTACAAAAACCAGAAGAGAGATTAGAATACCTTATCTATAAGGTAACCAACCGTCCTCCTTTAAGGTATCCGACTACGTTCGGAACCGTGATTTTAAAAAAGTGCATAAATGGATAATTTTCATGATATTTTGTGTCACTTAGATTAGAATACATGTACAAAATTGTTTTAAGGACATTTTGGCAAAAAAAATTTATTTAAATACAATATTTTGGCAAAAAATTAACTTTGAATAACCTTTTTTCAAATATTCTCTTTTTGTAAAAAATGCTTCTATTATAATAATATTTTGTCTGTATATAGCTCAGACCTCTGTACAGAGGCTCAACTGTGGTTTTTGAAAAATTCCCATTATTTTCAGAGTTGCAACCAATTTAAATAATTATTGGCGTTCTTTTCTTAAAAATTCTCTCCTCTGCTGTCGTAAAACATGGATAAACCCACTTCTAAGTTATATATTTCAAAAATTCTAGTTGAGCCTCTGTACAGAGGTCTGAGCTACATACAGGCAAAATATTATTATAATAGAAGCATTTTTCACCAAAATAGAATATTTGAAAAATGGGTCATTCTATGTTAATTTTTTGTCAAAATATTGTACTTAAATAATTTTTTATTGTAATACTATTCTTAAAACAATTTTATATCCATTTTCTAATCTAATTGACACTAAATATCATAAATATTATTCATTTATACGCTTTTGCAAAATCACGGTTCCGAACGTAGTCGGATACCTTAATAGGTTCTCTCCTTCCTCGAAAAGTATCCTCCTACTTGTCCTCCTTTAGAATATTTTAAGAAACTGATCTGTTAATCTCTATTCGGGGATGAACCAAACATGTTTCCAATATGTCGAAGAAAGGTCTGAAACAAATATCACAGGAAATAACAGTTTTCAATGGCGTCTTTTGACTTCCTTGCAAGTAAATTAGGCAGATATAGAAAATTGTGTTTAGTTTTTATCGAAACAAATGCCTGATATTAAAATTGAAGACAATTGTCTGTTTGAATAAATTAAAAGACTGAATGTACGTTTAAATTCTAATAAATTGGAAGAATTGGTAAACTAGGTATGCTGAAAATGTGATAAAAGATGGGTGGAAATACCTTACCTTTTCAAAAGTGAACACTTTCCATATGATAATTTAGTTATTCTTGTTCGATTCACATTGTGCTGACCTGGAACTAATGCAGAAATTGAAAGAGTTTTTTTCAGTTGGTAATGATTTTTGGACAAATGAGAAATCAAGATTGAATGTTTATACTTTAGCTGTAGCACTTACTGTAAAGCTGAATATAAAGGACATTTTTTGTTGCAAAATTTCCGATGTATTAGAAAATGTTATATTGACAAAAAAAAAAAAGTATTCAGTTGGAAAATACTCGTTTAAGTAAATAATTAAAAGGAATACAAGCGTAATTAGCGTACTTTTATTTGAATTACTAACATGTTTCATATATTTATATAAATTTTCCCGTATTATCTAACTTTTTCTTAAATTTTTCGCTCTCGTCCTCCTTTTCATTGTAAAAAAAAACTGGTCACCTTATTATATAGTCTCTTTTACAAAGTAACTCGAAATAAATGCTAGGGAAAATATTTAGAAATGTTACTAATCACGTATGTCTAGACAGGAGCGTGGGAAGTACTTTCGAGTTGAAAGTCCAGACTAAATTATTTATTATTTAATGCAGCTACTGTAAAATTTATTTATGTACTTATAAGAGTGCATTCGAATAACTGTGTAAATGAACTGTGGCGATTAAAGGGATTCTGTACGTAGACAACACCCATATACATAGTTAAATCTCAGTACAGTTACTAGTTGAGTAATGTTTTGGCAGATTAATTAAAAATTAACATATTTTAAAGAGTTAGGAATTTGAAAGATTTTCCTGCATGATAAAATTTAAATTCATTTCGAAAATCGAACGAAAATTCGAGAATCCAAGAGATCCAGAATTTTTACTTTCGTCTAGATATTATATTCTTGTTTAAAATATACATATTTTTTCAAATAATATCAAGATCTTGTGATTATTACATTTATTTATTTTTATCTTATAATAAACTGTGACGTAGTGAGCTCCAAAAAAGGTATTTTATTTGTAAATTAATTTTAAAAAATTAAATTCATTATTAGTTATGCTAATCTGTACAGCCTTTCGTTGGAGAAAAGTTCAAAACCTGAATTATATTGTTAGATCTTCAGAGGATCGTCTCATGGGTGCGGCTGTTTCCGCAACCCCTTCCGCTGGTATCGCCCTCAATCAATCCCTGCTCCGCCTTTAAGAGGTCCTCGCAGTTCTTTTCTCATGGTCATTTCGAGTGCGGCTGCCCCGGCGACCTCTTTCACGTTCATAGAGTATAAAACTTGGTCCTTTTTACCAAATCTATGTTGTCTTTTTCTGCCGTTTTTTTAGCAACTTCTTTTATCTTGTTAAAACACTCTCTACTGCATCTAAAAAGAACAAAAAAGCTGATGCCGAAGATTGCCGCCACATTTCGAGCCGATTCTTTAAACCTCTTGGGCAAGCCTCTTTCACGCCTCCAATAATCTCTGATTGGCGAGCGAAGCGGGTCTGCTCCCGGTATTTTTCGTCTTGGTCCCAACTCCATTGGTTCTTGAGACAATAGGCTGTAGTGAGTGAAATCAAGTACGTCGCCGTACCTCGTACACCATACGGAGGGTCTATCAATTGACTTGCCACTTTGACACTGAGATTATCCTCTTGGGTATGTCTTTTTAACAAAAGGCCGACATTCTTTTCATTCATGTAATTCACAGCCCACATGTGTGAAGGAACTGTTCAACAAGAGTGTCCATTCTATAAATCGTTGTGACCAAAACCATCTGGACGTCGGAGAAGGAAGAGGTATGGTATCATCAAAGCTCTTTCCAGAATCGGTTTAACATCTGTTTAGCCCCCAGGCATAAGGGTTGATTGATTGAATATTAATGTCGCACTGTTCAGCTACACGAGGGCTTTTGGCGACGGCCCACGTAATTTTGAACCATGGTCAAGTGACGTGGACGACACCTGAGCTGGCACCCCCCTCTCCTAATTACCACACCACACCAACGGGACCCAGGCATGAGGGAAGAATACACAGTCTCTTTTTGAAGAAAACAATGTCCCATCTCGGCATTTTGTTCACCACCGTGCATCAAACTTGAGAAGTATTGTCGTGAAATGTTCGTCTAATGCAGCGGTCGCCAAATTTTTTGACCTCACGGACCAGTAAATTCCTAATTTAAATCCCTTCAGACCACTAATAGGATTCTTTAAGAGTTAAACTATGGTTATGAGTCGCGAATTATGTTTCAATTGATCTTAAAACATAACTTAACGTGATGAGAAAGTATATTTCCCACATTTTTCTAGGGACCAGCGAAATTTTTCTCGCAGACCACTAATGGTCCGTGGACCACCACTTTGGTGACCTCTGGTCTAATGTGAAGACGGTGCACTAAACTATTTATTCACTATTCAGTACTCAATTATCAATACTAATCGTTTTGGGTTATTTTATAGTAAAAATAATTTTATTTTGAGTTTAAAATCCTCCAACCATAATGAAATCTTTTTTTCATTGTTTCAAAAATTCAACCCTTGTGTGGTAATATTAAAAATTTTGAAATTATTTTTTTCCTGATCTCCATTCCATTTATAGAAAAAGGTTTCAATTTCTTAACTTTTTTCTCCATTGAGCAGTGATTCACCCTATTGGTTAATTTCGCTTTAAAACAGAATTCAATCGATTAAAGATGTCGTACATATTATTTTACACCCGCGAATCATAGTCCAAACAAAGCGTATTCCAAATTGACGTACTCTGACATATCCCGATACGGAAAAATTGCAGTTTTATTTGACATTTATATTAAGCTCAGCCATATCAAAGTTAAAGTGTATTTGATATCCACTTGACAAATGAGACGCTAGTTGTTCGGAAGGATACTTTGCCGCAAATAACCTCAGCTTGAGACGTTGCCATGGTTACGACCAAGACAGATTTTAGCTTACTACCTCATAACGTAAAAAATAGACTCTCGTTGCTCCTATCCGATGTCACAAAGAGTTTTTAATACTCTCATCCACGTGTAGTACTGATTACATATGACGCATATACGAATATATATATATAGTATAATAAAATAAATATAGACATATTGTGTAAATCCTACAAAACAAAGATATATGTAAATATGTATAGATAGATTTACGTATATATATAGATATACGTATATATAAAGATTCCATGACTAGGTGCTTTTCAGAGACTGTAACATTGATGAGGCATGCATTTGAGGACAGATATTCTATTTGTAATGTACATGTAGACTCTTATACGAAGCCAGAGACGCCTTAAAACTTCTTGAGGCAATGGGCCCCTATGCAAAAGCAGACCCTGGGTCCCTACACAAATGTAGGCTCCACTTATGACTCTTAAAAGTAGACAGTACGCGTTGTCCAATACTCGTACGTACAATAATCCGAAACAAAATAAACGTGCAGGGCTTACAATCGCACAAACGGGCTCGACCGACAGTCGCCTTTTGACTGAATAAATAATGATGGTGCATGATGGTAGGCCTAAGCCTATACATAGACAACGGTCATCAAATGTAGCAAGTTGACATATCGTCCGAAATTCCCAGTTTTTCGGAGAATACAACCGGATTTAACATTTGACCGTGGAAATTATTCGAATCGTGATCTGATTAAAGCTCAATCGAGAATGAGACGAGCCCCCATTGTGATGGAGGCCCTGGGCCCGGGCCCAGTTGGACCATGTCTTAAGACGTCCCTGTACGAAATACAAAGTAGAGCAACATAGCACTACAAAACAGCTGCAGACGTTAACAGAACATGTTGACAAGTACAAAGAGACAAAGAGAAAAAGTTTTTCGAGTCCTGGCTATTTAAATGAAGCTGTAAATCCGCGTGGCTTCTTCTTACGGAGGCTATGATTGGTAAAAAGCTGTCGTTCGATAGTTTCTGATGTAATCTTACTTTTAAAAATGCAAGTTGATAACTTTCAAGGTACGATTACGATTAAATCTCGGTTATGCAGGTAAGCTAGTTAAATATTTAAGCGCGAGTCCTGAAGGCCAGGACAATTGCAAATTATTAAAGGGAATTATTTTATATATATATATATATATATTGATTGATTGAATTTTAACGTCGCATTGTTCAGTTACTCGAGGGCTTTTGGCGACGGACCACGTAATTTTGAACCATGGTCAAGTTTATCGACCCACAGCAGTAGGGATGAAAGGTTGAGTCGACCTTGCCCAGCCCGGGAATAGAACCCGGACATGTAGTGTGGAAGCGAGATACGCTACCACTCGACCACGACCACTGGGCCTTAGGCGAGATTTAAGCGGGGTGTAAAATGAAAGAGAGGTGGTTTCACATGTTTCATAAAAACGGGGCTAACTTCGCTTTGATATACCCTCGGAATAACCTGGGACACGAGCCGATTGTATTTATCTAAGCTATTTTCACGCTCCACCCCTACAAAGTCTCCACCCCCAAATGAAATGAATGATGCAGGTTCTGCTCCCACATCATCCGAAATAAGGAACATTATGAAAAATATGCGTTGTTATTTAGACGCACATTTCAATGGTGAAATGAATAACAAAATGGACGACATCGAACAATTTGTTGACAATTTGGTGCTAAAAAACAATGCAATATATATATATATATATATATATATCAGATTACTTCCCTTAAACTCAATAAATGCTTTGTTTTTCAAAAAACTTGAAGATTTTGTATTAAATTTCCATAAGCTCTTATAAATGTTTATGTTTCATTGACTTTTATTAAATATATGCAAATATCAAAAAATGTACTTTAATAAACTTAATATAATCGAATCAGTGGCGAATCAGTCCCCGAGTCCGCCCCTCCCCCCATAGCCCTTGATTTTTCCCCCGATTGATTATATTCTTATGAATGTAGTAAGTAGAATTTATTTAAGTATTTGTAATTCATAATTAATTTTATTAATTAATGCTAATTATTTATTCAATAATTAATTTTTTTTACAGTTTCTTGTTCCCGAAAGCCGACAAAAACAAAAGAATATGTTGGGCGGCGTACTGGAGCATACCAGAACGGTGGATTTTCGACCCTCCTACCTCACCCTCACACCCTTGAAAAATTCCTGCGTGCGTCACTCAGTCAAATATATGTTTCCCCCCTTTTAACACGAAATTCTTTTGACGAGTAAAAATATTTCAGACCTTTCAGCTTCGCGTTGAGCGTCTTTCACTGCATCTTGAAATATGTTTCGTTTTCTACAGGTTTAATCGCTCTAGTCTCTGCTAGAACATGTACCTTATTAGGGAAAAAAATCTACTTCCTCCCCCCATTATATCACCGAGCTCAGACTCAAGGACTAATTATTATCCCTTACATAACCAACCAGAAACTACCCCAAACACAACACACCAGAGCCTTATCTGCGTCCACTTATCTTGGGCTCAAAAACAACGTAGACAGCCATTGGCCTCTATTTCTTTTTACAAAATAAAGAAGAAAAAAAGAGAAAAAAAAAGAGGTGCCGGTTACGGAGAAGTTGGCACGTCTCAGGTTGTTTATCTCTTGCAGAGGAAGTGCTGTGAGTTGAAGGCCGTACGAAGAGCCGTCTATTTTGACTTCGTATTTGCCTAATTCAAGGTCAATACCCAACTGCGTTCTACTGGCAGCTGCGTAGCGTCTACTTATATGGAAATGATGAAGATTCGATCCACCAGGGGGAAATAATGATTATGATGATGTGTCATTGTTTGACTAGCCGCGAGGAGTAACGGTGGAATGGAATGGAATGAAAAAGGAAACCAAAAAAAAGAAAAGAAAATAATAATAATAAAAAAGACGCTGTTTACGTCTCTGTTTTGAAATGTATTCGTAGGAGGAATGCCGCCGGTGTAAACATTGAGTCGACGTTACTGGGTTAAGACGTAATCTTTCGTGATGAGTTCGGCGGATTCTAGTGATCTAAGTTTTGGTTATGCTGTGTTAGTAATCGAAGCAGTATGTGTACAATGTACTTTTCAGTGCAGTAAGCTGATCTAGCGGAGTTTTAGACGTTGAATGAAATGTTAAAATGGTTAGGCTATATTTCTGAGAGAGTTCAAAAAATTAGTTAAGTTTCACACATCAATAAGTTACTGAATAAAATATTTCCAAGGATGGACATGATTTCATAAAAAAAGAATGGAATGTTTTTTTTTTTTAAAAAAAAAAGATTTAATTTTTGTTAAAGGTACTTCGGTTAAAGGACTAAGTTCGAAACCATGTTTTTGAAAAAGCGAAAAACTGATAATATTTTTCATTGATATTTAGTGTCACCCGAATAATAGAATATACGTATAAAATTGTTTTTAAAATATTATCGCGGTAAAATATTTTAAATGCAATTTTTTGGCAAAAAATTGAAGTATTTTCAAAATATTCTTTCTGTTTGGAAAAAAAAGCTTATATAATAAAAATATTTTTTCTGTATATATATATATCTTAAGATTTCTTTACAGAGCCAGCTTTAAGATTTTTGGAAAATTCACATTGTTTTCAGAGCTACAATTAATTGAAATAATAATTGGTGTTTTCTGTTGAAATTTTTCAAATCTCTTTAATATATAAATAAAATATGAATAAATTCATTTGAAAGTTACCGTAAAATCCGGCGTATAAAGCGCACCTATACTTTCAAGCTGCAATTTTTATTTTTTAGGTATATTCGCCGTACAACACGCCCCCTCCCCTTTATTTTTTTTTTTAAGAAGGAATCTGAAATGCACGTGAACAGTGCTATTATATTTTAAAGTCATTTATTCGAGGTATTCTAAGCTTTAGTAAAAAAAAGTGTACTTTTCAAGAACTACAGCCCTTTAAGTTCATAATGAATGTTGTTTCTTTCAAAGAAACGGTATTTCGATCTATATAGAAGTCTAATTTTTTTCTATGTTCATCTTTTTTTTATTTTTGAAGCTCTCATTTTTATACCCGGCGTATAACGTGCACCCCTAAATTTCGATATTATTTTTTTGAGTTATAGGTGCGCGTTATACTTCGGATTTTACGGTATATATTTCAAAAACCTTGTTCAAACTCAAGAACAGCATCAGAAAATCATTTTTATCAAATTTTATGAAAATATATGACGAATCGCTTAAGCTTTTTGAAATTTTAAAAAAATTGTAATTTTTCTAAAAAAAAAAGTAAAAAATCAAAATAACAAGTTTTTCCGAAAATGGCCTTAAAAATAAAGTAAATGTATGAAACAAAAATAAGTATATCAAATAAGCCATAATTTTCAAAGTCACAGAT
This sequence comes from Trichonephila inaurata madagascariensis, assembly GCA_019973955.1. Classification (NCBI taxonomy): domain Eukaryota; kingdom Metazoa; phylum Arthropoda; class Arachnida; order Araneae; family Nephilidae; genus Trichonephila; species Trichonephila inaurata. Next base: position 64,375 of record BMAV01010171.1, read on the forward strand.
TCTTGATAATCCCTACGAAAGAGAATTTTAAGTGTATATTCCCTATGCGATAAGGAAATTCAAACTTCAAAAAAAGTAATTTATTATTTTGTTTGGCTCTGTGGCAACGATAATTTTTGAGCCGATTTATTTTCATTGAATCGATTGTTGTATGGAACGTTATCGTCTGATTTTATGTTTGTAGTTCTAGTAGAGTTGTTCTTTGTCACGTGGTTTGAAAACGATGGAATAAAAATTTGCAATATGTCTCCTTCTCTCTCTCTTTCAATACATATGTATTATGTATATAGAATTAAACAACACGGACCTCGGAATACGGGAATGTATAACAAAACATTCATTTAGGATGATTTTACTACAGTCTAATATAACTATTGTGCTTTATTAGCATCAGCATGACAACTGCATCAATTATTTGTGAAGGATAGATGACCAGGGACGTCTTAAGACTTCTTGAGGCCCCGGGCCTCTACACAAATGTTGACCCAACCTATGACCCTTAAAAGTAGACAGTAATAGCATACATCCAATACTCGTACCAACAATAACGCGAAATAAATAAATGTGCCTGACTTACAATCGCACAAACCGGCTCCACCAACTGCAGTCTTTTGACTGAATGAGTAATGATGGTGTATGGTGGTAGGCCTATACATGGACGACGATCATCACATATAGCTAGTTGACATATCGTCCGAAATTCTCAGTTTTTCGGAGAATAACAACCGGAAATAACATTAGTCCGTAAAAATTATTCGAATCGTGATCTTATTAAGGCTGAATCGAGAACAAAATGAGGCCCCCATTGTGACAGAGGCCCGGGCCCATGTATTAAGTCGTCCATGTACATGACCTTCATACTTTAAACCTTATAAAACCTTTTACGAACAATCTCTTACGTATATAAATAAATTGCTTACTTTATTGGTGTTTTCTTTAGTTTTAATCTTGCCAATCTTATCAGCAATGAGACGCATCTAAGGAATTGTTCGTACAAAGGCAGAATACTTCAGAAAATTCAAAGAAAGGAAAAAATACTTTACTCTAAAAGATTAATATTGTTTGGATTGTACCTTTTTATCATGAACTTTAAGATACGCCCATGCAAGAAATGTTTTAAGAAATCACTATATTTACTAATAAAATATACTATTTATTTTAACTGTCAACGAAAAAATAAAACATAAAAAAAACAGCTTTTGGTGACAAATTCCACAAAAAGGCTGATTGGTGGCGATCCTTATATTAATGGCAGCGTCGAAAGGAAAATCTCTTCTTTGAAACAATGTACTTAAAAAAGTTTTTTTGTAAAACAGAGATGTGACTGAGGCATCAACCGCGATCGATTACAAGGTCACCACAGAAAGTCGACCGTGAAGTTGATCCAAACATTGGCTAATTATTTCAAGAATCACCATTGCATGGCATGAGATTCTTTTTAAATAAACATTCTCATCAAATGTTTTAATCCAATTGTCGATATAGCACATATAGTCACACGAAATTGTATTTTCCACTCGTGAATTTCTCTCGTTCTCTCGATAACCCTTATCAGTTTTGTCTCCTTTACTATGTCCTGATTAAATCATGTTTTGGAAATACATAATGAAAGAGTTCTGCACATCATTATGATAAAACGATTAATTCACTACTTCTTCCGGAACGTTTGTTATTTTTGAAAGTAGTAGCTGAGAAAAATCTTTGCATGGTAATTTTCGTATAGTGTGCAAAATAAGAAAAGGAATATATATATATAAAATAAATTAATTTTATGAATTTTTAAAATATAATTAAATTAATTTTAATTTATAAATTGAAAATAAATTTAATCATTATACACATAACATCGAAATTCAATTTTATTTAACACTAATTAGCTACCCATTGTACCCCCAACTCCCATTGTACAAATTATATAACTGTTCAACAGTAGCGCACACAGGAATTTTTCAAGGGGTGGGGGGGTTCCGGGATCGAAAGTTCACCATTCTTGTATAAGGCTCGTTTTGATTTTGTCGATTTTCGAGAACAAAACCCAATAAAAACTAATTATTGAATAGATAATTAGCATTGATTAATAAAATTAAACATTAATAACAAATATTTAATTAAATTTTACGTTCTATATACTTAGAATTATAGTAAATCGGATAAAAAATCAAGGGTTTTGGGGGGGTCCGGGGCCCCCCGGCCCCCCCCCCTTGTGTGCGCCACTGGTTCATACTCATTGTTCAAATTACAAAACTAATTTACATGCATTATGCAGTTCTATTTTTTTTCTCGATACATTGTAGGCAGGAAAAAAATACATTTCATGTCTTCGTCCCCGCATTTTAATTCGTACTTCGATTTAATGCCTCTTCAAAAACAATGTTCCTAAACAGCTTTTCCTCTAAATTGCACTGAATTTTTATTCCGTCTTTGCTTCTGCACCTTAACAGAGCCGCATACAATTGTCCATGTGCAAATATTGTTTCCATCGATGTTATACACCAGGGATGGTGAACCTTTTTGGACCAACGTGCCATTTTTTCTTTAAGAAATGGTTAAAGAGGTACAGACGTGCCGTCAAATAGTTTTGACTTGGGATTATTGAGAAAACAATAACACTAAATACTAACAACTCAACTCAAAACTCTTTAATTACAACGAAAAAATACATTTTACACAGTATAGTAGTAAATGCTTTATTTTTATACTTGTGATTCAAATTAAAGTAAGATTTGTGTGAATTCTTTTGTGGTAGATTGCATGACAAAAAACATGTATTAGGATTGTAAGATGTTACTTTTACCAGAATGCAAGCCGAATTAGAGCCATCTTCCAAACGGATTCTAAGTGAATTTTTAATGTTATTTATCTCTGAAAATAATGACTCGGAGGCATAGGTAGATGAAAATATGATTAAAATAGCATGACCCAGTTTTTTCAAACAGCTAAATGTATCTAGAATAGAATTTCATGTTTCCAAAATTTCATTACTAGCATTTTTACTTATATTGCTTGCTAATCTTTCTGTTATAATCCATTCCAACTTTCTCCTTTTTTCAACAAATTTTTGAATCCATATTGAACTAGACAGGAAATCAATCAGTTGCATTTCGAATTTTTCAATTTACAACCAATAGTTTACAAATTAGGACAAATTCAGTTTATTAAATGATGTCACATCAAGGTACATAAAAAACTTGAGCGCGCTTCCGATAATTCTTTGAACTGAGAAAATCTCGCTGAAAACTGGGACCGATTACTCACGTTTCTCGTAATACTTCATATTGAACTTTGTTATTTTGAATTAAAGTGCAAACCGTTTTGATCGGTAGCGTGCCCAAAATATTGTATTGCGTGCCATCAATGGCACGCGTGCCACTGGTTCGCCATCTCTGTTATACACAAACCGACTTTTTCAAAACTCTGCTCCTGTGCTTTATTAATAGTTATGGCAAAAACCAATCTTACAGGGAGTTGTGTACGTTTCAGTACGAATGGCATATCCAAGTCCCCTCCTATGTCCAGTGTGATTCTTGGTATACATACATTTCACTGGCTTAGCTAGCTCTGAGGGGGCCCTGTATCAAAATTCCTTCGGGGCCCTTTTTTAGATATGGGAGCTCTGTAAGTGGACTGTAGTTGCACAGCTTGGGGGCCCCGTATCATTGATACGGCTGATATGGAGGTATCTATGCGTCTGATACATTTTCGCTTTTCTTATCTCCTGATAAAATTTCACACTACAGTGTATTCTTCTGAATATTTTTCCATTTCTAATCTTGAGCCATTACATTGCCCATCAATAACACATAAATTTCTTAATAGCATGTTGACCTAATTTCAAATTCTATTTAGCGGGCATAGATATTCAGTTGGATATTGTAGCATAACATTCACTTGATGATCGCCATCGTCGCCGCCAAGAGAGCAGCCAAATAAATTTATTACAGCATCACGAAAACCTTTTTATACATAGAGAGAGAAATAATGTATTTTAAGGTTTCCATTTACCAGTTATTTTAAATTCGTAGGTAATGCTATAACACAGGGGTGTCCAACACGCGGGCCGCATGTGGCACGTCAGTAAGTATAAGTTGCGACCCACCGACTCTTTTTAAAACAATTTTAAATATCAGGTTTTTAAAGTTTCTTCATTTTGAAATTTATTTGTGTGTGTGGGGGGGGGAATTTATAATACATATATATATATATAAATCTACAAAATGTATTTGCCTGTTACCTGTTCTTATTTCAAAATAAATCCTTTTTGATAATAGAAATGTCCTTTAGTATAAAATAGATTTATATTTTATCAAACAGTTACATTTGATTTTTCTTTAGTAAATTACTTTTTTAATAAATTCCGAATTGCGTTATGCATATCCTTTACTATGGATGGTACATGATTCTCTGTGTGTGCGACTTTCATTTCTCCTCCTCCTTTTTCTGTTTTGAGTGCCCAAAAAGCAAGAGGCAGTCAGAGATGTTTTTTTAAAGTTTAAAAAAAATATTCAGGACGGTTAAGATAAAAGGCAACGTATACTTAATCGTTTGCGAATGATAGCACTATCAAATATCAGTCATGCAATTTTTGTAAAATTAAGTTTTCCTTTGATTTTTAAAATATTTTTCAAAAATCTGAAAATCTTCAAATTAGTAAAAGATTTGCAAAAAAATATTTTCAAAAATCGAATGAAAAATGTGATTTTATAGAAACATTTGTTTTTATTCTCTTTTTTGGATATTTTCTATATATTGCATTTGTATACATATGACACAATAGATTTGAGAAGGAAAATATATATATATATATATATATATATATATATATATATATATATATAAATTCTATAGAATTTAACAATTTATTAAGAGAGTTTGACTCGTACATAGGTGCCCATGTTAAATTACCTAAGTTTATGTACCATTTTCTCAGAAACTACTTACAATAAAATTTTTACAGCAGGTTATGTGTACTATAAATAAAACGTTAGCGAAGGGTTTTGGTTTTTTGTTTAAAATTAAAATAATGATGAATTTTTCACATTTCCAATTTTTTTCTCTAAAATTTTAATTTAAAAAAGCCTTATCAAAAAAATTTTTTTTCAAGATATATCTAATTACATCCATTAAAATGTGTAAACATGTTAAAAGTGTTCTCACTGTGAAAGTTTGAGAATTGTATAATAAGCAGTTTTTGAGAAAAAGGTACATTAAATGAAAAATATTACATTTTGAGAAAATCGGCTTTAAAGTAAAAATTTGTATTTTTTGAGCATTTACTTTTTTTTAGTATGAAACATTTTCTTTGTCCTCTGCTTCTACAAAATGCTCTTCTAATTTTCTTTTTTTCATTATTTCTTACAATTTAGCCTTTTTGGGGGATCTCAAGATGCTTTCATTTCGCTACTCGAATCCTACGAGCATCTAATTTTTTGAAGCATGGCACACATTTATAACTTGGTTCAATATCACAATGTTTTAAGATAATTAATTTTGCTACATGACCCCCAAATATTGAACTGCGCAATAGCCATATTTACCCCAATTTTAGCGTTTTTAATTTTACAAATGTAGATTTTGGAATCACTGACCAGTGGCGCACATAAGGGGGGTCCGGACCCCCTCCCAAAGCCCTTGATTTTTTTCCGATTTGTTATAATTCTAAGTATACAATACGTAAAATTTAATTAGATATTTGTTATTAACGATTAATTTTATTAATTAATGCTAATTATTTATTCAATAATTAGTTTTTTACTGTGTTTTGTTCCTGAAAATCGACAAAACCAAAAATAGCATGATACAAGAATGGTGAACTTTCAACCCCGAACCCCTTTTGAAAAATTCCTGTGTGCGCTACTGTCACTGACCATATGGTGTTATTAAATGACTCATTTGAACAAAAAGATGTGTGTGTGTACCCATACACTTTTGGATATTCCGAATACACTCTAATTTTTCCACTTGAACATCATATCGTCGGCCTAATTATCAGACTGCGTAACTCCACCGGTGTCACTGATTTGATATAGGAGTGCAACGTGCCAAGCAGTGGTTGTTGTCGGGTTACTGAAATCCAAGATGACGGTCTAGGGTGTTTCCCTTTTGTTTTGTCTACTCCATGCCTCAGTGCCCTCCGCTTTTAATTTATTCCTTCGATTAGTGTAATCACTATTTTTTTTTATTTCATAATAAAACTAGATTTCGAAGGGAGAGGTGGTGGCAAGATTTTAACATAAAATAAATACAACAGATAGTAATATTAATGTATTACACTTCCAGATATAAATTATTTACACTATTTTAAGCGTTCATTACACAAAATTTGTAACAATATTGCAAGATAAAAATATCAAAGTAAGCTATATTGTAATATTATCGCCTATCTTGGCGAGCATAAACAACAACTTGACGCCTTGCCCTACTGTATCAAATTAGCATCCCAGATAGAGTTACGCAGTCTGATAATTAGACCGACGATATAGATTTGCGTTCATCATAAACTTATACAGGGGAAAACACAGATGCTCGTAACAAAGCTCATTTGATGCGCTTCAAGGAGTAACTTCATTAAAAAGATAAATAGAAATACTTCTAATTATCGTATTTCCTCATGTCATATATCATTTTAAACAGTTATATTTAAACTCTTAGAAAAAATATATAAAAAAAGTGAAAATCGATAATTTTAAGAAAATTCATTTGCCGGACCCTCTTAACCATTCCAAAATGGCTGCTAGATGAGAACCTTTATGGCACTTTTAAGTGATAATTATATACCGATAGAAACAAATATTTTATATACATATAAACTAAATTTAATACTGAACGATAGTAATTAAAATGAATTATGTAGATTAGTCAATTCATTCGTTGAACGCGTTCCGAGAAAACAAATTATTTGTGAACGAATTTTCGCAATCAATATGCAATATTTTAAAATTTATCTAATAACCCAAAAATAAATTTTTCATCTGTCTTGTTTCTTTAGCAAATATTTAAATAAAATTTAAAAAAAACAAACAATTTGGTAGCGTTTAAATCTACATTTGGTATTATTATGTATGTTTTGAATGGAGAAGTACATAAACAGTTGAAAGAATTATTCAATTAAAATGACCCATCACTAAAAGAACAATTTTTATTAAAAAATGCATACAATCATTTTAAGTATTAAAATATTTTTTAAAAAAAGAGTTAACAACTAAAACAATAAAAAAAAAAGAAAAAAGAATGAAATTGAATAGTGTGGAACATTTTAAACATTAGGATAACCTGGAGTAAATATTTTGATAGCCGAATCTAAAAATAATGCAAACTGTTTCGTTGTTAAAGCAAAAATTGCAAACTGCGTCTGTGTACAGACATAGCATTGATCCAGAGATTTCTAAAATCTGATGTAATCTTTTCGAAAATGAGAAAATGTTGCTTTTCCCCCCTGATTAAATTTTAGAATTGCTGTCATTTCTCTGTGAAAAAAAAAAAATGTTTTCGATGTAGGATTTAGAATTCCTAAAAATTTGAAAAATAGATAAAGTATCATAAATTAAGCTCACACTTCAAATAGTAAAAATACTGTTTTAGAATATCTTAAATATTTGATTTAAAATATTATAAAAAGCGTATTAAGCTTAAAAAAAAAAGACGAAAAAAAAAAAAAAGAATTATGAAAGTTTGCATTATACATACAAACAGTTGCAAGCGATGTCCCTACACAATAGGTTCAATTCAGGTGACGTCATAGTCCCGTGATAACTACAAACACTTGTTTCCAGCCTATAAGTTCACAATTTTATGTGACGTCATAGTTACATAATAACTACAAACTCGAGTTTCCAGCCAATCAATTCACAATTTTATGTTATGTCATAGTCACGTGATAAATGCAATCACATGTTTCCAGCCAATCAGTTCATGCACTTCACTGTTGCCAACTTTTGCTTTTTGCAAATTCTTTTAAAAAATATATATTTGTAAATAATAATAGCTTACATAGGTAAATAAAATGCAATCGATTTAAAAGTACACGAATAATAAAAGTTTTTTTTTTTTTTAATTTTGAAAATCTTTTTGAAGAATCTTAATATTTGTCTATTCATTAAAACAGAAATTTTATTTAAATATTACAAGCAGAACAACAAATACAAGTCTAATTGTAGTTTTAAAATTCAATGCAGAACACGTGGTTGCATTTTTCATCTGACCTTTATGAATGTCATCCATTATTTTATGTTTATTACGTAATTTTGCGAATTGGATTTATTCGTCCATAACTGACGATTTTCCATTGTGAAAATTAAGTTAAATTACTTTGAATAGATTTTTTTTTTTGTTTCTTATAATTACTACTAAAATTTGAAGGACATGAAAAATTTTGTCATTAGTTTCATAGTTGATTAGTGTTTTATCAACTCAATGCCATTAATATCTGTATTCCTTGAATATTATTTATAATAAAAATCATTAAACAAAAAATGATTTAACAAAAATTCTTTTACTAATCGGTTCGCCGAACCGGAAAATTTTCAGGGAAAGAATCCACACAACTGGTTAGAACCAGTTGATATTCCATGTAATGCATATAAGAATCAGAATTTCAAATATCATTAAACCATCGGTCTGCAACAATTCCCTCTGCCATATTAACTATGTTTGTATAATATTCCAATAAGAAAAAAATTTGACCTTACTCAAAAAATATTATTTCAAATTTACAAATTAAGATTAAAACAATATCCAACAGCTACTGTGGTATTTAAAATTAAGAGAATCTGCATATATGTAGTCAGTAGCGCACACAAAAATTTTTCAAGGGGGGTTTCTAGGGTCGAATGTCCACCATTTTTGGTATTATGCTCCGATACGCCGCCCAACATATTCTTTTGATTTTGTCGATTTTCAGGAACAAAATACAAAATTAAGTTTTGAATAAGTAATTAGCATTAATTAATAAAATTAATTATTAATAACAAATACATAATTAAATTTTACGTAATGTATACATAGGATTATAACCAATCGAAAATAAAATCAAGGGCTATGGGGGGTGTCCGACCCCTAGGACACCCCTCTTATGTGCGCCACTGTATGTAGTCGAATTTCTGGGGGAAAAAAATGTTAAACGAAAAGAAAAACTAACACTTCCAAACAAAGGTATTGATTTATAGTTTCGATTATGTAAGCATACATAAGTCAGTGGCGCATACAAGGAGTGGGAGGGGGGAGGATAGTGGCGCAACGTACCCCAACGCATTGCGGTGAGGGGTTCATGGATTTTAGGGAGCCCAAATCCTGACTGACGACAAATAAGTATTTTGGCTTGAGGCCACTAACCTGACTTTGCAGGGAGGCCCTAATATTCTCCGTTACGCCACTGGGGGGGTTTCCTTGGGTGAATACCCCCCATCATCTTTGATTTTTTCCAATTGATTATAATCCTATGTGTATAGTACGTAAAATTTCAATATTTGTTATTAATAATTAATTTTTTTAACTAATGGTAATTATTTATTCCATAATTTATTTTTTACTGTTTTTCGTTCACGCCAATCGACAAAATCAAAAGAATATGTTTGGCGGTGTATTGAGGTGTAATACGAAAAGAGAGAACTTTGGACCCTGCCCTCCGGCCCCTTGAAAAATTTCTGAGTGCGCTACTGATACACATGCAAGTTCAACGACGTCTCGAGTGATTGAGAGAAAACATTCAAGCCACACTATAAAGCAGCACGATGGCTATTGGTGACAGATTTAGTAATTTTGAGCCTCGGTCAAATGACGAGAGTGGCACCTGAACTGGAACCTCCTTCGACAGAATTAGCATGCATCAGTCCCTTCTACTCAAAAGGTCTTCAGTGGCATCAGGACTCGAACCTTCGACACTCCGTCCACGAGCTCATGACCAGAATCACTAGACTATCGCGACCACAATGACGTTTTAAGACTTCTTGAAGGTCCTTGGGTTCGTATAAAAAAGTAGTTCCACTCTGCGACTCTATCAAATATTCGTACAAACGGTAACCCGTAATAAATAAATATGCGCGACACACAGACCAAGACACAAACCGATTCAGCCAGCCGTCGAATTTGGACTAAATGAGTAATGGTGGTGTATGGGGATACAACTAGGTCTAGATCCAGGTGATGGACATAACATGATATTTCAGTCTTGCTACTGTTGCCAGTTGGCATGTAGTTTGAAATTCCTAGTATTTTGGGGAATATGTTCGGGAATTGCATTACAACTGGCCAAGAACAATACGTGCCCCTCCTCCTCTTTGAAGACGAGGTTTTGGGCCTATGCCTTGGGGCAGTTAGTCCATGCCTTTAAAATGTCCCTGTGCGTGTGGGTTTGGTATTTAGAAGAAAATCCTTTGCAAAAGCACGTACCAATTCCTAAACGTCTTTCTTTCAGATACTTTTGAGATGTTTCTTATAACAAGAAGTTCAAAAGAAAACAGTGAAATTGAATAATCTCGAACGTCTGGACACTGGCATGTGGTAGTAGCCAGAAGACTTGAGGTAATATAATCGCAAATGCAGATTGCTAGAAACTTAAATACAACACCCAACATTATGTGTAACTATTTATAGCAGTTTAATGAGATAAGATCTAAAGACAGAAGGCTTGAGAACGATCATGAGAATAATAAAAATCAATATTTGTCCATTACAACGTGTGTAACAAGAGGGCAAGAGCTTCTCAACTGCTTTGTGAACTTCATGTGGTCGCATGACACAAAGTTTTAAGGGTTCAATTTCCAGAAGGCTGCATATGAGAGATCTGTTTGCATGAACACTGCAGTTAGCGTCCCATTCACTTCTGCTTTTGAAAGGAACTAGCTACGCCATTGTGCGAAAGTATCGACATTGGAGTAAAGATCAGGTTGAGTACAATTCCACTCCTTGGCGAGTCTATATTCAATCCAACTAACGATTTTACACGTATTTTAATCTGGAGGGAACCAGGGACCTGTTGACCAATATTCGAGAATGAAACTAGTACGGAGGCGAAAATTTGATGGTGTGGTCAAGTATCATGCTGGACGTACGTACAGACTTCGGATGGAGTTTGAGTTTTCTGGCACAAGGGCCTACTTGGCCATGTTGCGCTGAACAAAAGATAAAAATATTAGAAATGGCAAGGAAAAGTTCAAAAGTTGTTAAAACATAAACAAAAATAAAATCTACATAAAAAGCTCTAAAATCATTTATAAAAAATCACACATGATACATAATAAATCTATAAAGAATTATATTTGATGTAAAATATCAAAGGAATGTTAGAATGCAAATAGATTTGGATGGGAGTTTTTTTCCAAAACAATCAGTCAATGTTAAAATATTTGCCTTAAGAAAGGTGTTTCTTTCGGATGAGTAATGAGGACATTTTATTAAAATATGTAAAACGGAGGGGTCACATTGGTAAAAGAGAGTCTCTTTCAAAAGTTCCCTAGCAACAAATGTGTATGTTAAACGTTTGTATCTGATACGAAGTCGAGTTAAGCGGACATCGATCTTTGTACTGGAGCAGCTGCCCAGTGGGCAATGAATATAATGTAGCTTGTTAATGACTTGCTGATCCCAAGTCTCTTGCCATGTATATGGTGAATATAGCGCAGTACAGAAGTTTTCAAACCTTGGTAACAGATAGGCTGCTGCAATTGACTAGATATGGGTCTTACAGCATTATCAGCCAGTTTATTTTCCAGGTATACCTACGAGTCGAGGTGTCCAACAAAAATGATATCCAAACTCTTTCTTTCCAACTAACATAGAAGTAGAAATATAGCCATCAAAATGGTGTGGCTACTGTCGGTAAAAAAGTGTAAGGATTCTAAGGCACCCATGCTGTCGGTGTACACACAAAAAGGATGGTAGTCAGAAACAAAAATGTGCTGACATGCCACGAAAATGGCAACTATTTCAGCACTGAAGACCGGCAAGGAAATACGTAGGAGGAACTGAGAGTGTGTGATACCCCGCGCCTTGGGGGTATCATCTCGTCACCATCCACGCGACCTATGTTTGAGGGAATGAAGGACTGACCACTAAACTCTGCCATAATAAAATTAGTTTATTATGATCTTAATTTATATTCAATAAAACAACACTAGTCTAGGAGGCTTATGATCAGGAGTGACGCGACATGAACCGTAATTATGACAAATAGCACAATAAACCACTGTATCTATATTTATAGCTGATTTTCTAACTTATTAGAATCCGCTCTTGTTTTAAAGCTTAAGCAGACTATCTTACCGCTATTTCCTCGGGGAAAAGCTACGATCCTTAAATCATCAATATATTCTTCGATCCAACTTGCTCCGGCTAAGAAGATACTCTTCTGTACTCGGACCCACTTCTAAATCAATTTAACTGGCACTATTAGACCGACTCATAGAACTCGTAGATTACACTCAGACTCTTCTCCTAGAGCTTTACCTCACTTCCCTAAGCTTTACTTCTCTTCACTTAGTGCTCCACGCGAATACTAACATTCCTATATATATAATTCCTAATCTGCATAACCACGCTCTCTTCTTGGGTTGGTTGGAAAGAATTGCCATTCTGGCCCCAAAGATATCCCAAGAGGATTGTTAGAAGAAGTACCAATAAAGGCCCGTCACAAATGGTATCATTAATAACAACGCCACAACCTACATAACCTTCTGCCTTATGTTTTTGATGGAAGCTCAGTGAGAGACTCTACTCTTAGGAAAAGCAATGAAATCATATTAATTTTTCCAGAGGTGTAATTGCTTCCAGTTTCATTATTGGGGGAGGGGGATGACAGCCCTCTTCCACACAGGACTTATCACTTATTAATATATGGCTGTAATTTCTTTCGCCCTTTTTAAAAAATGAAACTAGTTAGCAGTGGCGTAATGGAGAATATTAGGGCCTCCTGCAAAGTCAAGTTTTGGGTTCTAAGCCGGATCTTATGTACTTGTCGTCAATGAAACTTTTCTCCTCTCCCTCGAGATGTGGGGGTATACTTTACGCCACTGTTAGTAAATATAGATTTGTAAAACAGTAAAAAACTAATAAAGCGTGAAATACGCTTCCTATTTATACTATACAACGCTACACAAGTGGTTTTATTCACATTAAAAAGTCACCCAATCCCTTTTTAAAAATTAAATATGAAAAGCTTTATTTGAAACAAAATATATATCCATTCCAACTTCTTTTCTAAAGTGAAAAGTTTTTTTTTTTTTTTTTTTCAAATAAAACCGTTATGAATGCTCTTATGGTATTGAAACAGTATAATTTTTCTGTACCCTATAGACTACGCAGAAAGATTAACATACAAATCAATTAAGTAATATCTAATAATATTATGACAGTAGATCTCAGTTATTATTAATCGTTTTTTATCTATTCCTTATATAGTGATAAAAAAAAGGCAGTTATCACGTAATGTTTGTTGTTTAATGTATGTATTATGTGATGTGCCTCACTGATAACACACAAGACATCAGTGTAATTCGAAGAACATCTGTTTTTAAACGAGAAATTCTTTTTCATAAATATCGAAGCAGGATGTCTTATGACGTCACTTCCGTTTCTTTGCCTTCGACTTCAAAAACACAAAGCGTTCACGTTCTAATAAAACGTGATGACTCTTCATCGTTGCTCAATTTATTAGCACTTATTTTTAATGAGATAACATTTATGTCATGCTGTTAACTAGCTGCATTTATTTACATTGAATATTTGTTTCGTAATGGCAATTGATGAGACGGAAATTCGAATTCAATTACTTGGCGTCCAAGGCGCTATATAAATAGATTCTTCTACAATTTATAGATAATTTAAACTTGGAAAGTTTTAAGATATATTTTCTGCCTTTAGATCAGGGGTGTCTAACACGCGCCCCTCCGACTCTTTTTTAAAAAAATTTAAATATCAGGCCTTTAAAGTTTTTTCATTTTGAAATTTATTTGAGGGGAAATTTATATATATGTATATATATATATATATATATATATATATACAAATTTATTTTTTATATAATCTACAATGTATTTGCCTGTTACCTGTTCTTGTCTTAAAATAAATCCTTTTTGATAATAGAAATGTCCTTTAGATTAAAAAAGATTTATATTTTATCGAACAGTTACATTTGATTTTACTATAAAAAATTACTTTTTTAATAAATTTCGAATTTCATTATGCATATCCTTTACTATGGATGGTACATGATTCTCTGTGTGTGCGACTTTCATTTCTCCTCCTCCTTTTCTGTTTGGAGTGCCCAAAAAGCAAGAGGCAGTCAGAGATGTTTTTTAAAGTTTAAAAAAAAATATTCAGGACGGTAAAGATAGAGGACAATGTATAATCTTTTGCGAATGGCAGCTCTATCAAATTTCAACAATGAGTAACGAAAGATGAATTCAAAAGGAACACCGTAATTTTCAAGAAAATGGCAACTGTAATATTTTAAACATTATTTGACCATTGTATTATTATATTATATAAACATTATTAAAGTATCTATGTCTGTATACATGAAAAGTAATGAAAAGAATAATAATAATTGATTCTGTTTTAAATTTTCACTGCAATAAATGTTTTTTTTTGTTGTTTCCAAATCTGATATAAAGGTACATATTTTTATGTGCGGCCCGCGGGATTATAACGTTTTTCCGAAGTGGCCCCCAAGGTCATTTGGGTTGGACACCTCTGCTTCAGATAATCAAATATTTTGATAAAAATGTGACCTTTTAGTAACAGATCTTTCGTTTCAATTTTTGATGTTTAAGTTTTATAGAAAATGGTTGTTGTTTCAAATCCCCTTGGAGCAAGAAAGCCTACATACACCAAGTCCATTTGACCTTTCCGCATAAGAATGTCACATACCAGGTCTTGATCACCAAACAACTGTCCCAGGGAAATGCCTCAGCAGTTCAGATGATGAACAGAAGCAGGGAGAAAGCAGAGACAGATTAAGAAAGACTTTACCCCTGCACAAAGGTCATACCACGCAGGTGACCATTTCTATAGCGCGCCAAGGACGTTTATAGAGCTCTGGATCTCCTGCACTGTAGATAGAAAATGGTTGATTTTCTTAAAGCAAACAAAAACCTGGACATCTCAGGATTTAATGAAATATGTTGTAGTTTATATTTGCTTTTTTACTTTTATTATTTTAATTTATTATTTTATTGCTAAATTTTTATACCAATGAGAGTCTGGTATTATGTATTAGTCGGGTAATATGGAATACCGAGGTTTTGGCTCTGTTTGTAGCTACTAATGCGTGGGATCAGTTAGTTGGGTATCTCTCTGTCCGCTCGCTGTTATGTCTAGCAGGCTTTTATGTCATTGTGCCCATTAGCTAATTTCTATACACATTTCTTTTTCTTTTCATTCATTTTACGTCACCATATTTTAAGAACTTGAAATTTTAATAATTCTGTTGAGAAGGTACATCCCTTCTTGCGGATAGGAACTCCGTAACTTATACCCCACTTGCTAATGCGTGGGAAAAGCTTGAACTACTGAAGAAAGACCCTCATGATGCATTGCAGTGAGAGTTGACCACTAGCTGTTGCCATTCCACTCACTACAAAGCAAAATGTTTTAGCGATCTTCAAAAATTTGTGTAGGTAAGTTTTCAAACATTTTAACCTACGAGTACACATGTGACTTGAACATTAAAGCTGTGACGTCTCTCGCGTCCTTCCGCTAACATAACTCCTATGTTCTTTGACGGCCACGATTAATGGCAAAACTTTTCCAACCCAATACCAAGAAGATAAACGAAGATAATATGTAAATGAGATATACTATAAAAGGATAGAAGCTTTGATGATAAGATATAGCGTGGCAAACTTAGAGATAGTAGTGTGGAATCATTCTGATCAATAGTGCGGCAAGTTTAAAGATAGCTTAGTGTGGAATCTTGCAGATCAAGAGTTAGCAGTCCGATAGTTTTAGAAGGAATAGAAGCCTAATATAAAGAAGTTGGAATCGTCTTATATAAAGTGAATTATAAATATCTCTCTATAGAAGAAGGAAGGAGATCTGCAAAAGGTAATATTTGATATAAGTAATTAGATGAATCGGATTATTATTATAATTGAGATAAAGGATCTAGTTGCGTGATCTGACTTAAATACAAGGTTTAATTGGGTGTTGACTCTCACTTTAATTAAAATTGTCAAATTAGAATTAAGTAATATAAGTTATTCTTAATAAAAGTTGTATTAAGAACTACTATGTCTCATCATTTTGATAATCCCACACCTCTAGCTTACGCGGAACCGGAACGACATAGTCATCATAGGATGGCTATGTCGCAAAGCTAAGCATAACGTACATTAAAAGAATTGTAGTTTGTTATTCCGTGGTCGTTTTTTAGCTGGCAGTATTTTGTCCTTCCGTTGAAAGGTTCATTTTCCAAGATGGCGTATGTCGGGCATTTTGGAATACCTAGTGTTCCATAATACCCGACGCAAAAGTATTATATTCAATATGACCCGACAAAAAATACACTGAATAAAAATAAAGTTAAAAAATGAGTTTGGAGTACCATATTGACATCTAAACAATAGTTAATAATTTTATAAATAGTAATAAAGCCTCACACATTTATAAGACTAAAGTACATTTTTTAAAAGTTGAATCCATTGGAATTGAAACAAAACATGAACAACAGGCAGGAAAGCTGGATCCTTTCTATAATAGCGTACTCCCCATAAAAAAAGTGTTAAAGGATAAACTAAAAGAAAAGAACGAAAGGAAGGAATTACGATCTTCAGAACAAAAGAACATTCAAAGATACTACTCTGTTAAAAATTCAGACCGAACTTCTAGACTTAAAGATAACTCCAGTATTAACAGCAATGAATCGTTTCATTCTGACTGATCATCTGTAATGGACCATTCCATCAGTTAAAGAACGGGAAAACAAAAACCCTGAATGTACCTTCTGTAACGGAAAATTTTCCAAAGATCAACGAGGGCTCATCTTGAATGTACTGGAGCAGAGAAAGAATATTATATTTGTGATATTTGTAAAAATAAATTCAAAACAGAAATGATTTTCACGTATTCTTCACTCTATACCTTTTATAGTTAAAAATAGCTATGTTTTATGAAGTCTTAGTTAGTTTTCCACAGGTTTAAACCACCTATTTTATATTACCTGACTATTCCTGTAACCCTCCATTTAACGCATTATCTTAGAAATAAATTTTTTATTACAACTAAATAAATATTATTATTTTTGACAAGTGATAATTCCTTACAATCGTTTATGTATCCATGATAATTTTGGAGACTTTTATCAAAATCCAGTAAAGTTATTTTTAGAAATGTATATATATTTATTGTAATGGGGCTTTATCGCGTCTTCTATTAAAATCTCTTGGGAAATCTTTAGGGCCAGAATGGCAATTCTTTCCAACCAACTCAAGAAGAAAACGCGATTATGCAGATTAGGAATTGTGCATATATTGGAGCTTTAGAATTCGCGTGAAGTTCTAAGAGTTCTAAGAGGAGGTTCCCGTAGTTCTAATGAGGAGGTCTAATAGTGCCAGTGAAGTTCTCTCTCTAGGAGAGTTATAAGTGAAGTTCGAAACCAGAAGATTATCCATTTGCCGGATCAAGTTGAATCAAGGAATATATTGACGATATAAAGACCGTAGCTGTTCGCCGTTGAATAGCAGTAAGAAAGTTTAGATTAAGCTTTAAGACTAGAACGGATTCTAGTAAGTTAGGAAATCATCTATAAATATAGATTCGGTGGTTTATAGCGCTATTTGTTAGAATTACAGTTTATGCCTCATCACTCATGATCATAAGCCTCCTAGACTAGTGTTGTTTTTCTGAATATAAATTGAGATCTAAATAAACTAATTTTATTATGGAAAAGTTTGGTGGTCAATCTTTTATCTTTTAATCTTTATCTTTTTATCCTTCATCTTTCAATCTTTTAATCTTTATTATATATAT
>BMAV01010171.1:91989-104144 GCA_019973955.1 Trichonephila inaurata madagascariensis
ACAGGTAGCATACAGGTAGGTTCCGAGTCATATTAATATTTTTTCCCAATAATTTTTTTCCTCTCCTGTGTAAGTTAAATGAGTGCGTAAAATCCTGCACGCTTTCAAAATTATTTCAATAAAATTGAGTTTTTATTAAACATTGAAATCTACTTATAAAATGATAGTATAAGGCGGCAAAAGATGTAAAATTACGCAATAAAAATCTATAGCTGAAGAGTAAAGGAAAGAAAAAAAAAAGGATTACTTTTTTTTCTTTCTTTCCGGAATTGTTTAGTCTGGCTAGTTAAGTAAATATGAACGATCCGAGACAAAGGTCACTAACCTTTTCCTGTAACGCATAAAGATTGAAATAAAGGCGATAACTACGAAATAAATACACAAACACGACACAGGAAAAATATTCGATGCCCTTTCTCTTTCAAAGCTTTTTTTTTCTACTCTTTTTATTACAGTATTTAACACTTGTGTCAATTATCAAAAAATTAATTTGTATTTTTGCTTAAAGTTTTGTTTACGCCGCTTTATAGCTGAAATTGTTCTTTTGCTAAACTTTACGCAGAATATTTTGCCTACGTCATATTAAAACTGGGGAATAGGTTTTGTTTAAAAAATCTTTTCTCGTCCCTGAATATAAATATTTTCAAATGTTAGATTTTATATCAGGGTGGATCGCAATGAACTTAATTCATGTGACATCACCAGTCACGTGATAATGATAACCATGTGTTTTTAACGAATTAGTTCAAAAACTCATATGACGTCATATAGTTACACGATAAAAGCAATCACGTGTTTCAACTAATCAGTTCATGCTCTTCGTTCTTGCCCACTTTTGATCTTTTCATAAACTTTCTCTTAAAAAATACAAATTTGTCAGCAAAATAATGTACATAGGTAGACAAAATGTATTTTATTTAAAAGAGCATCCATAAAATAAGATTTTTTTTAAAAAATTTTAAAATATTTTAGAGAAATTTATTTCTTATAAAATTTGAAATTTTACCCAATTTACCAACCAATTTACAACCAACCAACCAACCAACCAAAAAAAAATTACCAAATTTACCAACAAAAAGTAGAACAACAAGTACAATTAATTTGATGTCTGTTTTGAATTCAATGAAGAACACGTGTTTGTCTTTATCATGTGAACGTCACGAATTGAGCCCATTGCATGGAGAGAAAAAATTATTATTAATCAGAACCTGCCTATATATGTGTGTGTGAGCAAAAAAGATGTTTTATTGCAGTGCTTCCCGACCTTATCGCAGCGGACCCGTCAAAGTTTCATAATTTAAGGGGATGTTGATTGTTTTTATTTTAGATTGTTTTGATTCAAAAATTTCAATTTAATTGAATTTAAGCATGCTTTCAGAATAAAATACAGTTACACACACAAAAAAAATGAATATTAAGTGATTTCCATTAATTTTGATGGTGTTGTGAATCATGAGCTTTATTTGAATATTTTAAAGCATAATTAGAAATCACCCGCTTAAAATTTGGGTATTGGATTTTGTAACAAGATACTGATCCCAAGCGCAACGCTCTCGACGAACGCCTCTAACTATCCCAAAATTTTGAAAACATCTCCTCAGTCACCTAATTTAAGCCTAGTAGATCATATTTGATCAGAGTTTGAAGTAAGAGAGTTCGAAAATGACATATATAAAAACAAAATGGGAACTAAAAGCAATAATCATAGAAGAATAGATAAACATCGATTCAGATTTTTTTTTAAGATGAAATTTTATACCAAGATGTTTTAAAGTTGTTATGGATGCTAACACAGTTCTAAGAAAAAAAGTAAATAAAATAGTTAATATTTTGTTGAGATTTTTTTTCAAAATTACGAAACGACTTTTACATTTAATTTTTTTAATTAGTTTTTTGATTATTAATTTTTCAAAATGAAAACTATACTATGTTTAAGAAATTTGTTATTCCAATAAGAAAAAGTTGTAGAAATTATTAAAAAATTACAATGCCGATGTATTAATTTTTATAAAAAACGTTAAATTTTATATAAAACTGCCAGAGTACGAATACTTTTGAGAGCGACTGTGTACTGTTTCTGAGTAGGCAATCATTTCTTTTCATATAATTGATATTTTTATGTGGTTTTCTCATTTCAATATATTGTAAAACATGCCAAGCTGGCACAAACCCCTCTTCTGCCATTTTACAGCCAATATCGGCAACGCAATTTTAATAAATAAATATATATTCTAAAAAATCTTTTTCGATAAAGTTTCAAAATTTCCCTACTATTTATTCAAATATCTGCCAATAACAACAATGTCGCCTAGCAACAGAGAGACCAAATTCAACTCTTCCACGCTGTACATAATTTTTCACCTATCGATTAAACCCGTTGAAAGAACAGTTTTTTCAGCTTCTGTTTATCATGTTGCCTTCCAAGTTCTAGAACAAATTTCTGACAAACTGCCGCTTAAATAGAAATGATAAATGTCTTCAACCAACAGAAGATAATTTTTTTTCCCCCGACGAAAGAGATTTATACGTAAATAAATAAATGTCTGCTTAAAATAGAATGGGTTGTACCAGTTCACGATCAAAACAAACGGTTTAATTATTCTTTATCTGATTTCAGTCGGTGGGAAGCTTTAAAGAGATAAAGAAACATAACAGATATCTTATTTTTGATTGTGATGAAATTTCTAGAAAATCTTCGAACGAATTCTAATTTTTCTTTCTTTTATAAACAAAAAGAAAGAAAAATGTTCTTTTGGTCAGATATAACGCTTCTTCCTCCTGCAGTTAGAATTTTATTTTGGGTTCATTTCAAGCTTCGCAGTTTTATTTTACTTGCAGCTGCTAAAATTATGATTTATTCAACAAAAAAAGTTATTGGAAACATTGTTACGGAACTATAAAAATAATGTTAGCATGAATTATTAACAATTACGTAATTCAAAAATACAAAATACGAAGAATTTATCGTCTGAAAATAAAGAATAATTCACGTTTTGAACTATGAAGTGGATATTATGTAATGTCATCGTAACACCATTGTTTTTAACATTTTGGATTTTTTTTTTCCGAATTCGGAGCTTATTTCTTTTAAATTTATAAAAAGAATTTTAAAAGACACAATTTATGAAAAGAAATCAAGAATTATTTTCTTTTCAGTATTAAATGGATTATCGTAGAAAAATTTGATCACGTTTTCAAGGATTTCATACATATTTTTTCCTAAAATTGATTATACAGCTGTAAATATCTTCAAATAAATGAAAACTTTTCTTCATTTATTTGAAGATATTTACGACAAAACGATACTTGATAATTCTAATTCATAAGCTTTCAGTGTGAGTCATTTCCTAATCTATTGATTTTACAGCCTTTTTGTTTTCTTAAATCAGTAGTTTTGGACGAAAAACTTTAAAAACAATTTAATACCATTTTTAATGTGAGACCAGCTACATGAAGTGATATGTTACTGTAACATTATACCTGCTTGTAACATTGGTGCGAAGTTTAGCTTTAAACGTAAAATTTATTTTAATTAAAAATTGTTTCTCAACCTATTAATTGATATATTACGTCACTTAACCTGAGATCAGAACTTTTAAAAATAATGTAATTAAATGGACATTTATGATGGATTATTTTTAGTCATGTGATATCTTTTAACTATTTAAAAACTCCTTCAGAGTCTTAATTTCTATGATATGTTATATTTAAAGAAGAAAATGGAGGTATATATTGAAATATGAATGCGAGATAGAAGTATATGCTTATTAAATGCACTGCGTATGTTATATTTACAGTATTTTTCGTATGTCATTAATTTTAAAAGAGAGAGATAGCAAGTACAAACAAAATAAATATTCCTTGTTAGACGTTTTCATACGCGCGAGTCCAGGAATTATTTTACTGCGTTCAATTATTCTATTTAATAATCCAGTTTTGTTCCTTTGAATAATTTTTAATTTCTACCATTCTAAAAAGAATATTTTTCCCTCCATAGATAAACAGTGAAATACGTTTAACGCTAAAACGCTTAAGACGAAATATCGGTTAACACGAAATAATATACAACGATACCGATAAACTACTATGCATTTTCATGCAGATTTTTTTTCTCTTGACATGAAAAGATTTCCCTTCTGGGAATGAACAAAATACGAAAAACACCAGTCGGATTGAACTGTCCTACTGTATCATCGTGAGAATTCGTTGCATTAGATGATGATAATAAATGAACAGTCCTAACTAGGGTAGATAAAAACATTTTGCATTTTGTTTAAAGCTCAAATAAGTTAAATATAGAGAGAGTGTGGGCTAATAGTAGGAATTGAAAAACATCATTGAAGCAGATTACGACGACGAAAATGAAATGAATAATACAGCACCTGTTTCCGCGTCATCCTGAATGAGGAACATCATGAAAAATATGTGCAGTTAATTAGACGCGCATTCCAATGGGGAACCGAATAAAAAAGTGGACGACATCGAACAATTTGATGCTAAAAAAGACGATTGAAAGAAAAATATCAAACTATTTTCCAGAAACACAATAAATGTTTTGCTTTTTCAAAAACCTTGAAAATTTTTGAATTACATTTATTTAAGTTCTTATGAACGTTTTTTGTTTCATTGCGTTTTATTAAATACAGTGGGCCACAAAAGTTTTTGTACACTTGCAATTTCTTATAAAATTTAATGTTTGCGACTAATAAAAATTAATATATTGTAATTGTAATTTTTTTATGATATCTGTAACTTGTTCTTAATGGAATGACGTAAGTAATTTTTTTAAAAATATTGTAACTATTTTAAAAAAAAATTAACAATCAAAACGCTATTAAAAAATTACGCCACAAAAGTCTTCGTACACTTAACAAAAATCTCAACTTAGCTTTAAATATTGTACTTCTTTCTTAATTTAGTACTTAGTAGGATAGGTTTTAGTATCTACAACCACTTTTAAGCATCTTGGTATAGATTTAATTAGTTTTTTGTAATTTCTGCATCGATTTTCCTCCATTCTTCTGTGATTATTGTTTCTACTTCCCATTTTGTGTTTATTTGTCATGTTTTGTTTTTTTTTACATCAAAACCTCATTAGATATGTTCCACTGGGCTAACTAAAGTGATTGAGGAGGTGTTTTTATAATTTGTGAACAGTTATAGACACACCAGTAGCGGACATTGAGAGTAGTGCGCTTGGCGTCATTACCCTGTTAAGAAATGAAGTCGTTTCCAATATCCAAATTTTGGGCGGATAATTTAAAATTTCTCTTTAAAATATTTAAATAGAGCTCATGATTCATAATACCATCAAAAAATACCAAATTATCTAATTCTGAGGCCATTTTACACCCTCACGCCAGAACACATTCACTTCAATGCTGAAGCATGGAGGTGGAGGAGTTCTTGTTCCATATAAATTCATGGGATTAAACTCCTTACTTTTTCATTTACAAGCTATTATAGGCCCATCGGAACCAAAAATGTTGAATTATCTGCCATCCCAATCAATTTGCTGTCAATTTTCAATTTTCTGAAACTTAATCCCAAGAATCTAGTTGGATGAATAAAACATGGAGGTGGAAGTGTCCTTGCGTGGGGGTGTTAATCGGCCACAAAATCAAATAATTTGGTATTTTTTGTTGATATTGTGAATCATGAGCTCTATTTAAATATTTTAAAGAGAAATTTTAAATTATCCGCCCGAAATTTGGATATTGGAAACGACTTCATTTTTTAACAGGGTAATGACGCCAAGCACACTGCTCTCAATGTACGCCACTGGTGTCTCTATAACTGTCCCCAAATTATGAAAACACCTCCTCAATCACTTTATTTAGCTCAGTAGAACATATCTGGTGAGATTTTGATGTAAAAAAAGAAAACATGACAAATAAACACAAAATGTGAAATAAAAACAATAATCACAGAAGAATGGAGGAAAATCGATGCAGAAATTACAAAAAACTGATTAAATCTATGCCAAGATGCTTAAAAGTGGTTGTAAATACTAAAACCTATCCTACTAAGTACTAAATTAAGAAAGAAGTACAATATTTAAAGCTAAGTTGAGATTTTTATTAAGTGTACGAAGACTTTTGTGGTGTAATTTTTTAGTAGCTTTTTGATTATTAATTTTTTAAAAAAAGAGTTACACTATTTTTAAAAAATTAATTACGTCATTCCATTAAGAACAAGTTACAGATATCATAAAAAAATTACAGTTACAATATATTAATTTTTATTAGTTGAAAACATTAAATTTTATAAGAAATTGCAAGTGTACGAACACTTTTGTGGCCCACTGTATATGCACATATAGATATATATATGTAAATAAAATAAACTCTAATTAATTTAATTTTGTTGGCATATTTTTTTTTTTTTTGCAATATTCTTTAACACGAAAAATCTCTTTCAATCTCCTCAGTTTCATGTTTAGCGATTTTTTCATTGTATAATTGTACACAAATTAGACTCTTACATGACTCATTTGCTCTTACATATTATGTTTCATTACATCTCCTATGATTACAGTACATAAACTGAACCTTTTGCGAACAAGAAATCATAATAACGAAATTCGTGAGGTTTTACCAATAATTTCAAGATTAGCAAATCAAACATTATCTGATAAATTCTGTGTTTAAAAAGGTCAAAAGAAGAAAAATACGCATTATTTGTATTAATAATATTGTTAATGTTTTTAGGAGAAAAAAAAATTATTTAATAACACCGATTCTTAAACGGATTAAAATAACCCTTTTCTGAGACTTTTGAGAATTCATGACAAATGAACGTTGCCATTTTCGAAACGTGTATTGTTTATCACACGTATTTCATATAAAAGGAAAATTACATTGATGAAAAATGAAACATAAATAAAAAAGGAAAAATAACGTTACAATTAGAACAAAAGTACTCAATAATAAATAAAATTTATTTTTATATTCTATTCTCGAATTCTTTCACTTCTCACATTTTAAAATTTAGAGTTTTTTAATGTGTTTTAACTTGACTCGTAAATAAAAAAAAAACATCCAGATATTTTATCTAGAAATTTTAAAATTACGAAACGTCAAACGATTTTTACTGCAGCAAATTAACAATTTCGAGTTTTATTTTATAAGCAAAAACGTAAAACAAAATATACCGACAAATAAACTTTCAAGGGCGAAAAAAAAAATTTTTTTTTAAGAACAAGTTCAATTGTAATATCAAAACGAAACATTTATTATTCTTTTTCCACATGACGTATTTTTCTAAGCAAATGTCATGCAGTAGGAAAAAAAAAAAAACAATCACATCTTTTTCCCCTTTTTATTTGCTGGAGAATTACTGAGATATGATGACTTTTCACTGTTCTAGCACAAAGGGAAATAGTACAGTGATTTACGACATGCGACGATTTACAAACAGTAAGGCGCCACAATGATACACATAAAAAGATAAAATGCCTTGATAAAGGCTATCGCGTAAAAATGTACATTCATCGTTTGTTTAAGAAAATCAATACGTTCGTTTTAGTTTTACACAAACATCTGTTGATCTTTTCTAGATACTTTCTTACAAATACGAGTGCAATATGGTAACATCTGTTTAAATTATATTACTTTCTAAGCTACCGTTTACTTTCGTTTAGGATGTGTTATTTTATTTTTTTTTATTTTAGCTATGTTTTCAACGGAAAAATTATTCTTAATTTCTCATCTCTCTCGCTCTGTTTCTGTTATATATTTTTTTAAAGCAATTTTTTTTTTAAAAAAAAAATTCGATTTTAACAATTAAAGAGAGTTTTAAGAAAGAAATAAGAGTCGTCTCTGATATTTTTTTTTTTTCTCAAAAATTGTATCCCCCCGGGGGGGGGGGGGAATGATTTTTGTAGATTATGTGGAAATTTTAGATGTGAAAAAGCAAATTCAAAATGGAGCCCAAGATTTCAACGAGAATGCTCAAGTTTGAAATCGAATGGGCTAAATTCATGACAGTCACATGATAAAGTACCCACGTGTTTTCCATTGAAAAATATAACATTAGACTTGCACTTTCTATTCTACTTTGAAAATTTAGGTAAAATTGCAAATATGATATTTGGGTAAAGATCTTCAAAAAACTTTAAAAAAAAGAAAAAAATATATTATACGTGCATTTTTAAATCAAGAGCATTTTGTTTACTTATATGCATTATTATTGTTGACAAACATATATATTTAAAAGAAAATTTCTGCAAGAAAAACTCGATTGCATTTATCATGTTATGACGGGTCTATTCGCGTACCTTCCACTAATCCTCTTGGAAAATCTTTGGGCTATCATTCGCGTTTATTCACAACCAACCCTCCTGAAGAAGAAACGGTGATATTCAAATTAAATCTACAATATATAGTCAGGGTTTTCTAGCTAGAAATGGAGAAGGAGAGAATGAAAGTCAGAAGTCAGGTGAGATTGCTACTGATCAGGAATCACTACAAATTATTGAATATTTCAAACATCAAATAGACGAAGATTTAAAGTGACGATTGGTCCCTAAAAAAGTAACGTTGGAACTAATTGGGTAATTTGAATTGATCCTAAATTAAAGTGGTCGATATTTATAGTTTTAAGTGACTTATGCCACTTTTAAAAAAACGGCTCATATATCTTTAGTTTCATAAGTTCATTTATTACATCTGTTTATAAAATACAAATTTTTATCTTGTTTATAAATAATTAATCGCCTTTTCTCCATTATTACTATTTTAAATCAGTTTGTAATAATTATTCACATTACATGTAAATGCCGTTTATGTACGTTAGCTTAAGATATACAGAAGCATATAATAGAATTTGGGGCTTAATTTCAAAAATTTATCAATATTAAAATCTTTTATAAAATTTAGTTTATCGGGAAAAAATATCTTGATGCATATTTCAAAAAGTATGTTACTGACATTAGTTAAATTTATATATTCAGTTCAATAAGTATAACTTTTAAAGAAAAAAAATTGTTTGTTATAATAATTTAATACAAAAAGTATTTATTTTGAAATTTAGACCTATATTTATTGTAAAAAAGTTCCATGAAATGTGTTTAAAGGGACAATTGCTCTTTTATTAGGCATTCATAAATCAAATTATATATGCTTTTTTTTAACACTCCATGTAGAGAGCCTTTAGAATCAAAACGAAAGCATAGCACAAGAAAAAATTTACATTAAGATACTTCGGTTATAAAGATAAGGAGCTTTTTATGTAATGTATATTTTTAAAAACATTGTCTAAGAAAAATTTGAAATTTGATTTACTCAAATAAGGTGATTTAAAATATTAAATCAACCTTTTTTTTAAAATAAATATTAATAGCTGCAAGGCCCGGCGTTGCACGGGCTTTCTCCAACCATTGTGGAAACATTTGCCTGTGCTTTAAATATTATATTTAAAGCACGGTTTCCAGAGTGAGGGGCGAGGACCCTGTTCCACGTGTCACTCCACAGTATGCAAAATAAGTGTTTACGTAAAAAACTGTTTCAATAGTTGATTATGTATACACTTATATTGCATTATTAAAGAAAAATATCGTAATTTTTGAGCCATGGTCAAGTGACGAGGACGACACCTTTGGCACCCTTCTCTCCAAACTACCATACCGCAGTAACGGGAGGGCTTTGATGATACTTTTTTACAATTAATCAGCACTCATTAGTTCTGATTCGCTATCCGAAGAGTCACTGTTTACAGACATATGGAAATTTTGATTTTCCCAAATTTCATCAGCAAGACCATTAATTTCTCACATATCTTTCTCTTTTTTTGATTACATGCTTGATACAATTCGACCAATTTTGAGTTGAGACCTTCTTTATTCCCTTTGTTACAAGTTCCTTTATTTCGTTAAATTTAAAAGTTTTATTTTCTCTTGCAACGTAACCTTTTACTTAGCTCCAAATCATCTCAATTGGATTGAGCTCGCAGTGATAAGGGGATAATCTTAAAATTTTGTGGCCAAACTTTTCTGCTATTTCTTCCACTCTGTAACTATTATGTAAATGCTTTATTTCATTTACTTTCTGCAGAAGATCAATTTTAATTAAGTCTTGATTCCACGTAATTTTTCTTTTTGACAACCACTCTTGAATTGCACTTTTTTTCTAAGTACTTGTAGGAATTTTCTCCTTTTTCAATGAATGGTAGAAGGCATTGTCCATTACAATAATGCTTTGGGGCTTCAATTCCGGCATGACAGTTTCAAACCATTTTTCAAAATGGTTTCCATCTATTTCTTCATGGTAGTCCCCAGATTTTTTCCAAATAAAAATATCTGCATCCCGAACAAATCCTTCTTTGCTTCCAATATGAATTATTATAAGGCTCCTTCCTTTGCCTTTAGGCGCAGTCAAACCTTACTGTTAAATTAGAAAAGATGAGGCTTCATAACTGCTTTTGATGGTTGTGTCTTGAAACACTCGAGTTTCAAAATGTCCTCCATTCATCCAGATCTCATCCGAAGAATAGATTGGTGCTTCTTTTCTTTTCGTAAATAATTTCTGTGCCATAAAATGATATCTTGTCTTTCAAGAAGCACAGCCTGTCTTTTCCCTTTTTCAAATTTGAATCCGATGTCCTTTAGTAATCTGTATAAGGTTGTCCGGCTAATGTTCTTCGAAAAAAATCTCAGCATCATCTCTATTTCCTTCAGAACTTTGGATAACGTAGGAATCCCATTCGTAGGGGAAAAAGCCATGAATGTTTGGTCGAATGCCCGATAATGTGAAGTCATCATATTTCACCAGCCTTCTACGCTGGCCTACGGCACAGTAGTCGTTTCTTACTAGGACAACTTACAGCACTCAATGCCTTCTTCAAACGAAAAACAATTCTTTTCGAAACGCCAGTCAGTTCAGATACCTTTTTTACGATTTCACCGATGGATTCTCGTGGGTTTTCTTCTCGAAGTCGAGAATAAACATTCAGTCTGTTTTTCCGAGCTCCGCTTCTGATAGATATTCCTCGCTTCGACGGTGCATACAGCGAGGTTGGTGACAATTCTCTCTCAGACATGTTTAAAATGTCGAAAAACAACAAGAACAAAGATAGTCGCACGAGATATCGAAACAGTTCGTATGAATGATAGCTTAGTCACAAAGCGAATGCGTTGATTTGGCGCGAATATTTCGGAAGAATGTCATCTTGAAAACCGGTTTTTTTTAGCCAAATGAAATTCCATCAAGTTGTTTTTTACTGTATTCGTTCACAGGTATTAAAGAGTATAAATGCTTTTAAGATGTGATTAACTTAAAATATATCTTTAAACCCACAATTTCTATAATACATGATGCTTTTTAACGATTTTCTTTGCATTTGCTATAATTTAAATTCCAAAACAAGTTGGAACTATTTTTCAAGTGGATTCTTGCATTTCTTACCCTTCCCAACACTGCCAACTTGAGGTGGAACAGAGTATAGGCGGGTAAGACAGAGGGGGGTAATCCCTCACAATGTGACTATGACGTCACATGAACTGATTGGCTAGAAATACGTGGTGTATTTACGATGCGACTATGACGTTACGTGAATTTTGTCCATTGCTAGATTTAACATATTTTACAATCGTACCCTTTTTATTATGTGTTACTGGGTGCAAATACACAAATTTCTTCATAAAATTTGAGAAGAAAAATTTGAAGTGAAAATTTGTATAATGTGAAAATGGACTCAGAAACGTAACATGCTGTGATGCGGTAAAATACACACTCTGTCAAACACATAACAACACAACTTACACGAAAAATATAAATGCTAAACTAAGTAAATACAGTGAAACTCGCGTTTAACGCGAAAACGCTTACGACGAAATATCGGTTAGTTCGAAATAATAAACGGCTCTAAAAAACTACTATGTATTTTTATGCATTTTTATACAAGCTTTTATTTAACTTGCAGTTTAAAATGTTCGGGTGGAATCTTGCAACTCAATTTTGAAGCTGATGTCTTCAACCGATTGAGCTGAACTTTTGCCTACACGTCTAGTTTGGATGACAATGCATTTTTGACGATTTATGTTCCGATATCGCAATTAGTTAAAAAGATATTAATTACAATAATATGTCCGGGTGGAATTTTGCAATTCAGTTTTGAAGCTGATGTCGTCAACCGATTGAGCTGAAATTTTGTATACA